>JAUZNK010027420.1:0-19448 GCA_035046665.1 Euphysa ruthae
GCCCATCTGGAAATATTGTCTCGGCAATTTGTTGGTTCCCCACGTTAAATATAACATTCTCATTCTCATTCTCTCTCATAAAACTTTACAACTATGATGCAATGAAATGACCACATAACGATAAAGCTAGCGTCTAACTGATGTCTAACAACAGGTTTACCACGCAGTATGGCAAATGAGCTCCAGCTGCAAAGCTCGCTACGGCAGCTTTTTTGCTTTTGCAATAAAGCAAAAACGTTAATGCGAAAACTTAACCTTTAAAAAGTTTCCTTGAATAACCAAGTAACCAAGAAACCAAGTATTTTCCCATACATCATAAATACTGTAAAATATTTAATCGCTGTACTATTAAAGTCAGTTATGGATAAATGCCAACATGGACACCATCATTAAAATTCATGATCAAAAAGTTGCTGAGCAACCAATAAAATTAACATCTACATCGTGTAACTGCATTATTAAGCAAACATGCCACGTAGACAAAAAATGTCTTTCAACAAATATCGTTTACCAAGCTCAAAACACATCTAATCCACACAATTACATAAACCAATCATGTATAGGTATTTACGAAACACTATTCAAAATTCGGTTTGCAAACCACAAAAAATCATTCAATGATGACACTTTTATCAAATTTTAGCACAAATTCACATTTGACGCATGTTGTAAAATTGGTTTTCTTGACTAAACTCGCCAAAATGATAACAGACCCAAATGAGTACGGACTTGTCAATTTCATCCCTTAGATCCAGTAGAGAAAAATTTTTTTTTTTTTTTGTTTTTTTGATTTCTAAGTCTATAACTTTATCAATCAAAAAATTAACCTAAAGTTGAATGTACCAAGGGCGGGGTTTCCATATTTTTAACAGCATGTGGTATTTTTTTTTCAATTAATAAGGTGTCCCAATGGCGTATAAGTCTCGTAATACTTTGACCATAATTGTAGTTTGTCATACTTGCAGTGCTTTTGTGTGAAACTGTTTAACAGTCAACTACTAAAACAGAAGTTTAATACCGACCTTGAGTGTCATGTATAAAAAAACCCTTAAAATAAATCATAATAAATGTAAAATTCCTTCTAATAAAACTTTGATATTTTAAATAATGTAACATTGCTGTTGTAAAAACATGTAACTAAGACCATAACTATATTAAAACCAATTCTTTCATATCACATGTGATCAAAACTTTGTCCCTACGTCTGCATTTGGGAAGCAGCAATTCAGTTATTTTGTTTGCCCCAACAAGTCACATGACTTAGCACCGTTTTTATAACGGATAAATTTTGAGAATATGTTCCACTTTAGGGTGTATGGAGCGTGTTTTCCTATTTTAAAGATGTGTTTCATGAGTCCTGAGGCGTTCATATGGGATTTCGATCAAATTGATTGTGAGTGCTTGTTATAATGGAATTTAAATTCTCCTTCACAAACTCCGTAATAGGCTGCTATTTTCTCCTAAGATTCAACCATAGCTTTGTATACTAGATATTTAGCAGAATTATTTTATTTAAATCTGCAATTTCATGTCGTTGTGTTTTTGGTTGGTTCTGTTTGATTTAGCACTTTCGCGGTTGATTTCTCGATATTTTTTTTTTGTTCGTGCAGCCATAACTGAGCCTGGTTGTTTTTTTTATTGAATATTTTATAAATATTTATGCTGCTTGGTAAAGTGTTTTTTATTAGTTTCAAAAAAAAAAAAGAGCAAGTGGTTTGTTTTTGCTTGTTCATTGTATGGTGGTTGAACTATGTTATACATTGTCTGTCATGCTGTGCTGTTTTCTTTTTTTTCGAAATGTATTTTGAATCTGTAACGACTGCGATGAAGCGCAGATTCATAAAACGGTTCGGCTGCTTCAAATTCCTCTTTGTTGCATGAGAAATCTGAAATTCGTTTGTTTATTAAAAATTGAGGTTAATATGGTGAGTGCGTGGTTTGATTGGAAGTTTATGTAGATTCTGGAGCTATTTGGTTTTCAATCTGGGTAAGGGAGGTAAACAAAACGAAAGCTTGGATTAAAATCAAAAACAGTCTCCCCATAAATGAGGGGACTTAATGCTTTTGAAAATGATATTCATTCCGAAATTAAAACTTGTTCCATTTTAAATTAAAAGAGGATATCAACAAAATTAACCATGCCAAATTTTTTTTTTGTGCCTTCTCTCAAAACTAACAAAATCTATGAACAACAAAACTAAAAACATCTATGAAGAACCGCGCAAAAATTTCACGAAATCCTAAGAACAAGAACTGTTTTTTAATGAAGTCCATTCTTATCAGAAACCTGACGCATAAGAAGAGATTTTTAAACTTTTTAATGGAGGCTAATGTTCACTAAAAAGTTTTACTTGACAGGAATTTTTGGCCCAAACAAAAAACATAATAAACAAAAATCGCCATTTAAATGCGCTAAATACCTTAACCACGGGTGATCATTCAACCAATCTACGAAAAGAACTACCATTGGATTTAGAGAAAACGAAGGAAATATCAGGAACAAAAAGATTTTTAATGTTGTGTATCATCGTTATGAGCTAACCGTGTTCTATATCATTAAGATCTGGATGTAAAGGTGCAGAAACAATTGGAGATGGCGCCATCGATATGGGGAGAAAAAATTATGAAGAAGAAGAAGAAGAAGCTCTCGGAAAATCTGACAAAGAAGAAGCCACCGATAAGGCAACTAACAAAAAAATAAAGATTTTTAACCTGTTTTATTAAACAATACTGGCTTAAAAACTTTGAAACTGGTTTATTGTGATTAATAGCTGCAATCCGCACTTTTTTCTTTAATACAATGTTAGTATTAACAGATACAAGTTTACGGTTAATTTTAAAGAAAATTTAAGGAGCGGTGATGGAACATAATGATTGTAGTTAGACAAACTAGAATAAAACAAAAAACCCACACAAAGAATAATAAATGAAATGCTACTCTAAAATAACGCTTTAACGAAGTTCGGCAATTTAATTAGATAAATGGAAGTACTTTTTCTGACCAAAGCCAGGGTAATATGTTAGAATCTCCCTTCTCAATACAGACGTGAGACCAAGGACACAAATAATCGAGGACCGTTTTTTTACCAATAATTATTTTCAGATTCAATAATAACAACATCATCTGCAGAGAGATCGTCATCAACTGAAAGGGACTACTTTTAGAGAAATTATCACTTGCCTTATAACTTTCCGCATAAAAATTCGAATTTGTTGATAAAACACTGGAAGTTGAGCGCCTCAGTTCTTTAAACAAAGAATTATTTCCTGCTAGCCTGAGTGATACTAAGCTATACAAACCATTGACAGAAGCTTCAGATCTATAAGCAAAAATAAAATCTTATCGAAAAGCCTGTCTTGAATGGTTTTCTGAGAACTAAACGCATGCAGTAGTTTCGATACATTTTCAAAAACGAAACGCATGCAGTAGTTTCGATACATTTTCAAAAACGAAACTCATGCAGTAGTTTCGATACATTTTCAAAAACGAAACACATGCAGTAGTTTCGATACATTTTCAAAAACGAAACGCATGCAGTAGTTTCGATAGATTTTCAAAAAGATTTCCACGTTGAATTTATCCTAAATTTATATAACAAATGGAATGATAGCCAGAATTTTTGTACCCAATCTGAAAAAGGTATTTTACATTTTTTCCAATCAGAATTAGACCGAATGACTTTAAACTGTAATTTTTTACAAATTAAAAATTTTTTTAAAAAATGTTTCAGATAGATTTGGATGAGCTCTGTGCATGTCTAAAGTTATATCTAAAAGTCACTTAGTAGTCCATATGGAATATGGATGCTTGAGTTATGCTTACGCCATATAAAATCTGTTGTTTATATACATCATGGACAATTAAGTCTGCATATATAAATTTTCAACGAAAGTTTGCAATAGGTATATATATTGTGGAATCTGCGAAGGAGAATTTAAATCATTCCGTTACAAAAACCACATACAATCAATTCAATCGAAATTCCATATGAACGTCACGGAACTCTCGAAACATAACCTGAAGTATAAAGGTGTCGAGATACAGTTTAATGTTTTTTTGAGTAAGTGGGCATAATTTTAAAAATAGTATTTGAAATAAAAAATTGTATGAGAAGCAATTTTACAGTGGACTCTCTCTGTTTCGAACTCGCAATGGACCAAAAAAATTGTTCGAAATAGAGAAAATCTAGAAAATAGCCATAAAAAATGACCAGAAAATACCTAAATACACTTGCTAAACAAATGACCAAAAAAACCCAAAAAATTTTCATAAAAAATGCATAAAAAACCTAGAAATTTGGCATAAAAATGACTAGAAAACCTAAAAGAATTTGGACAACAAATGACCAGAAAAATCTAAAGACACTTGGAAAACAAATCAACAAAAAAAATTTAAATAACGTGCACAAAAAATGATAAAAATGCCCTACAAAATTTGCATTTTAACCTTGACTAACTTTTTCATTACAGTTAGAATATAAAAAATTTTTAATGCTTATCCATCTATAAGATCGAATCCATCAACTTAAACTGCAGTCGTGGCTAAAAAGCTGACAAATGCAAAAGCAGAGCAATTAAAAGTGGCTGTAACATAGTTTGCAGAGAATGGTAGACGGGGGTTTGCTGCTCTTAAAACAGGACAATTTCCGCTTATAAAATATCGTGAGATAATCAATAATTGACGTAATGTAACATAACGTAACTGGAGAAGAGCGTATTGCACTATTCTCACTTCTGAAGAAGGAAAAGCGATTGTGCAGTTTGTCAAGAATATGAATAGGTGTATTCAAACTTATACTGGATGTACTTCGTATCCGCGAATATACAAACAAAAAACTGAAGAAAAAAATGAAAATTCGTAAAACTCACTTGTAATACGACTTGTTTATAGGGATTGTAGAGATGTGAATAGTAGGTGTTTGAGATTTATGTGGTCAACATTTTTATATCCGTTTTTCATCTTGATTTGATTTATTGATTGACCAATTTGCTTAGATAGCTTCTTGCTGACAAAATCATCCTTCTAGGGTTTTGAGTTCCTTCTGCTGTAAAAACCTATAACTTTTAATTTTAGACTCACTGGCTGAAGAACTAATCGAAACTGAGATTATGAAAAATGCCCAACAGGATGCTGTGGTGATCTGGCCGGCTGATATCGACACAACCAGGTTTTTAAATTGTGATGAAACACCACAATTTATTAATTATGGTGTTGATTGAACTTGTACTAGATTGCTTTATACTGGCAAAGGCGATACCTGTCAAAGGATGTTTGGCGCCAGAACAGAGAGTACGTGACAGTTCAGTCAGTTTTATCTTTTTCAGTTAAATGACAATCACCTTAAGAAAATTTTATAACTGCTAAGAACAGTTTGGCATCGTCAATATTTTGGTCAAAGCATTGCAGACGTGTTTAAGAACCAGGTAGTAACCAGGTTTTGACTCTACTGTAAATTGGTCAAAGAAAAATTTTTGGTCAATGATCAATAAAATCGTCAAAAACCTAAAGACAACAAATGACCAGAAAAATCTAAATAAGGTGCATAAAAAAATGGTAAAACCTTAGAAAATTTGCAAAAAAATGACCAAAAAAAACGATATAAAATAGCAATAAAAATGGCAAGAGAAAACCAAAAGATACTTGTACAATAAATGACCAGAAAAACTTAAATAATTTGCACAAAAAGTGGTCAGAATAACCTAAAAATTATGCATAAAAATAAAAATTAACCTAGACACAAATTGCAAGAAAAAAAAGTTCCACAAGAAATTCTAATAACCATTTAAACTTTCAGAGAATAATACTATGTTTAAATGTTCTTAGAAATCAAAATTTCTAGAAGAAAATGGTATTGCAATGAAGTTCCCTTAAAAACAATTGTACAAAAATAAAAAATATATTTTAATAAATGATAATATGATTTTTTTTAAATTAATTTCTTATTTACATTTTTAAGTAGCAGGCATAGCATCGTTTATGTCAGCTAACCTTTGTAAATCAGTTGAAGCAGATCTACGTCGTTCACTTTTTCTACCTTTATATAAAGTTTGTTGGTAAATATTGAGTGGACGTTTTTGGTTCTAATGGAATATACATTGTATAAATATGGAAGCATAACAGTATTAAAATATGTCACAAGTTTGGGTGCAGACTTAACAAAACAATCTGGATCTGCAGAAACACAAAAGGTACCTGGTTCTTTAGTTAAAAAATTCTCAAAATCACAATATTTTGCAGAAGTGACATACATTTGGTATTGACTTTTTAAGTAATATGGATTTTTTGGTTTTAATTTATACGAACTATCGAATTTTACGATACAACATGCAGATTGAGTTAGATATTCAGATATGCTGTTATTTCTTGCTGAAAAGGAGCTTTTAAACTCCGGCAATCCAAAACCACAGCACATAAAACTTACAGTACCAAGTACTGGCGCCAAGAAAAGGTTAATCAGCACCTATTGTTACGGATGCAACGTTCAACAGCAAACTGTTTGTTGTTCGTTGTTTCTGCCTTAAATTTCACATATTTTTATACAAAGTGTTGCTGATGATTTTATATTATTCATAGTATGGCAGTCAGTCAATCTCTAATCGCTTATCAGGTAAATTATATATTTTTTTTTTTATCGTTTCTGATTTTGTAAGTTTTAAACAAGTTTTATATATTAACCAAAAAATAATAATCTACATGATTTTCATATCTATTTCATTTCATGTCACCAAACACGTTGCTGTAGTTTAAGTTTTGGATTGAAAATTTTTTATTTTTATCAAAACCAGGAGGGTTGTCTTTAGATATTTTAGAATTTGGAGCGAAACAAATATCATCATCTGAAGTAAAATCAATCTGAAAAACCATAAAAATCTGACCCTGTTTCCTCTCTATCACTATAACTCTATAGTCTCTAAAGTCATAGAAGAAGAAGTTGAATCAGAAATGCTGCTAATGTTACTGGTCAAGAAAAAAAAATCTATTAAAAGGGCATTGTTCGTTTTAAATGTGACTTTTATGTGACAGTAGGCAATGCAATGCAAGAAAGGAATTGGTACAGCATTGGGTTCATAAAAATTGCAGTGGAATTATTGGAAGGATAACAACTGACATTCAGTTAGTGTTTTAGTGTTGCGAAATCGAGGTTAGCGATGATTCAGCATTTTCAGCGTCGGTGATATAGCAGCGGCTCATTAGATATAGTTAATAGCTTCTATTATTTAAGTGGCATGTTAAGTGGTGAAGGTGATATCTATAAGAGTTATTTATAGGGTAGACTCTGTTTGAAGAAACACTGTTAGAAACAGGGTCGGAAATTTCACATATTTTTATACAAAGTTTTGCTGATGATTTTATATTATTGATAGTATGGGAGTCGGTCAATCTCAAATCGCTTCCTGTGCTACTGGATGAAATTATTACCCCCTGTCTATAATTGAACCAATCAGCAGAAATAGGTTGTTGCGAATTAATTCTCCTAACTTAATATTGACATATTTTTCAAATTTTTAAGTATTCAATGGAAGGATTTTATGCTTAACAATTTCTTCAGTTGGTAATGGAGATTGAGAAAAATCGACATCATCTTGATTAAATTGTGTTTCCCTGATTTGTAAAACACACAATGTGCCATTTGAAGCTACTGCAACACATTACCGAACCCCAGTAGTATAGAATACGTCAACATCTGTACATGAATGTAGCTCATATTGATATCTGGATGAAACAGGTTCGCAATCATCATTTTCTAGATGTGGACGATCGAAAATAGCAGAAAATATCTCAAATGGCTTCTGAATCTTTTCACCCTTTACCACACGAATATGTCATTGCTGCTTTTTACTGGTGCAAGTTTTATAAATATGTAATCTAACTTCATTCTCAATATAAAGACCAAAAACGTGAATAGCTAAATCCAGCAACACAAGAAAATCCATTAAAGACATTCAGAACCATAATAACGACTCAAACAACATAAGCATTTTCATCCTTTTCTTGTCTGTGGAGCAACTATTGTTCTGACGTAACAATAACGAATGAACAATGTCATTAAAACAAAGAATTTTTGGTATTTGTAGAAAGTTGAAGATTTTTGCTTTCTATAAACTATTTGCTTCTTTATTTTTTTCAGTATATTCATTTGAAACTTTTGACTTGGAAGATTCTGGCTATCTAAAAACAACGCAGCTTTCAAATCTTCAGGGAATGGTAACTGAAGAACATCATCAACAACTATTTTGCTTGACCTACTACTACTTATTTCCTCTAACCTTCTGTTTGTACTAGGAAGTAGAGGTGAACATAGCGCTTCTGTCATAACAATATTTTCAATTAAAACAATTTTTCTGAGACATCCAGATCCGGTTGGCGCATGTTTTGAAGTTAGATATGTCTTTAATTCGTCTATTTTCTATCTTGACAACTCTTGAATAGTAAGTACTATTTTAAATCAGATAAAATAGGAAAAAAATTTTATTTCACTTCGAGCTCTATAACCGACAGTGATTGTTTGTCCCTAATCTTAAAAACAGCGCATTTCGATAAATACGCGTAAGTACACGATCGTGCTATCTGTAAAAAGGTCTATTTAAAGAGTGTTCCGACCCTCGTGTGGCAGATTCAAACTCAATCCAGGTGTTTGAGTGAATTCAAAATCTATTTTTAATCGTTAATTTGGGGTATCATCTGTTCAATAAAACAAGTGGCCAACCCCACTTGTTTTAATAGTGGAAAGCACTATTTTACAAGATTTTTCACGTAAATTTTCAAAATAAATGTTTAAGGAACACTAAAGCCCTTTTACATTAACTTTTACATTTATGCGATGCTTCTTGTTTTAATGCAGTTGAATTATTTTTTTTGAGCAGAAAATCTGCAGGTGTGCATCTCCTCCCCTCCCTTCTTGCTATTCTTTTCACTATTGGTGTATTATTGCTATTGTAATTGTATCTTTATTATTATTATCGTTATCTTTATTGTTATTATTTATTTTATTAATAATACTAATATTTTTGTTACCGTTGTTATTAACATTATTTTTATTTTAATTGAGGTGGGCTGCACTAGAACAGTAAATCTGTGGAAGAAAAAAAGCTCTGGTCTAGGGTAAATTTGGAACGTTTTGAAAAACTTGCAGATCAAATATTCGTTGCTTTTCAATATATGTGTTATTTTATTCATAATTTTACACTTACGATAAAAGAACACGTTTTTTTTAAGAAGCTTGGGGAGAAATTGTTATGGGCAAAAATCGACCAAAAGTCGATGTAGAATTTAGAGGATATCCCTTGTAGATCGTGATTTAAGAAAGAGGAAAATGCAAAGATGGGAAGTCCGTTCTTCAGAATGCACGGCATGACACACAACATCCCCCATGAAGCTTCTTCCATCAAAACGCTTTTGGACCAATCAATGCATGACCAAATGAGCTCTGGATATGTTACAATTATTGTGTTATATTTGTAAATACAATATTGTAGTGTTATATTTTTAGTTGACCTCGCCGGAACGAGGAAGCATTATTGTTTCGCGTTACAGGAAAGACGAATTCTTGGTTTTGCTTTTCGAATTATTGGCCGAATTTTATTGGCCGAATTTTTTTGGCCATCGAATTTTTTTTGGAATTTCCGAATAAATAACGTGAAATTTCAACATGATATTATTTTGTATACTAAAAATTTATACGCAATTGATCGGATAGCCATAGTATGGTTCATGTAAAATTGCGGTTATATCTTCGAATATTTTTTTTAAATTTTTATATTGTTATACTATAACCAAATTGTATGTATAGTTTAAATTTTTTTATTAATAAATGTAAATAGTTAGATTACGCTGATACAAAATTTTCAAGTGACCCCCTGAAAATTTTTGATATTTTTTGGCCGAAAAGTTGGATTACACTGATACATAATTGTAGCCAAAGTTTTTGATAAGTTATCATGATTCTGAAAATATTTTGGATTTAGCGGTCATGTACTTTTGGTCTGTGTTAAAAACGGAAAATGCTAAAAGCAAGAGCACATCCTGACAGTGTGATATTTGATTGATCACGAGTCAAAGCAACAAAATATTCTATTTTATTTCCATTTTAGCGCGAAAGTTTGACTGCAAGTAGACTATACACTTTCAAATGTAAAACAAGTTGTTATAGACAGTTATTGATTTTCCTATTTGCTTTATTTTTATTACTTTATTCGAAGAAAATTAATTTTAAAATGGATAATGTTATTTCAGATTCAGATAAATTTATTTTAAGTTTATAGTTTGTTAATTTTGTTAGATTTTCTTGGATTAAACTATTGCGGAACTTTTATATCATGTAAAAAATAAGTTTATGACTTAATTTCATCTGAGAGTTCGACAAATATAACGGTTGATGAAGATATCCAGGAATATTTTTGTTACAACTACAAATACTCCAGGTTTTTTGAAATATTATCTTTCCTCTTGATACTATTGTTCATTCATTACAATTCCACATAATTTAACAGCTTCATTGGAAATAATTCGTCCTTATGTCTTTTTTGCTATTTAGTTTTGGACGGGTCAATTGTTAACACAAACAATAGAGATTTTAAACATGAATTTATACGTCAATACAAGGACAACTCTTTTTTTTTTGAAGTTTTAGGGTATGGTTTAAAACAAGTCTTGTATTGACATCACAGTTACGTATGACACATTTAGGACATCATACTTTGATCTATATCTTCAGAAGTAACAATATTATATCAAAATATTCTTTGGTAAGGTGAGAGATGTATTTGTTTTAATATTTAATAATTACGCACTAAAACTGAAATTATATATTTGGCAGGTGGCTAGTTCCAGGCCCTTTCAGGTTTATGGAAAATGTGGATTATCTTTATTTCGGGTTTTCAAAGAAAACTCACATGCAAATCGGTTATGTGACTGCGGTTCTCCTCAAAAGAAGAGTAGAAGAAGAGGTAGAAGAACTAGAGGAATAACAAGAAGAAGAACATAGCACAAATAACTGTGAAATTGGTTATGTTTGCTTTACAACAAATTTAACAAAGTTGTTAGAGATCCCGATATCTGTGTTCTCAAAACAGTCTTTATTTGATAGTTGAAGATGTAAAATCTTTAAAATAACATACAAAAAAATATGATAATCTTCAGCAACTCAGAGAAATCAAATCAGCTTTTAATGAAAAAGTTGGAATTTTAGCTGAAAGATGAAGATTTTCTCAAAACATTCGCATTGATTGTAAGGATTTTGATGTTTTGAGGATTTTCTCGGTACCTTAGCGACCTGAGAATTGCGGGATAGGCGTAAATTCTTTTATCGAAATTGAAACATCATGGGATAAAAGGTAAGGTTTTCGAATGGCTTAATAATTTCCTAAAAAATAGGAAGTAATTTGCTAAATGAAAAGCTCGGGTATTTTAGACATTGCATGTAAAGTTCCACAAGATTCTATTTTAGGACCGTTATTGTTTTTAATTTACATTAATGATATAGAGTCTCAAACATTATATCTAACATAATATTTGCTGATGATACCAATTTGTTTTTGAATAACAGCAACATTAAAAACTTGTTTAAAAGCATGAATTATGAATTAAAATATTTCTCACTTTGGTTTAAGTCAAATAAACTGTTGAATTGTGATAAAGCTAAATTTTTACTATTTCATAAACGGGGATCCGCAGGAAATTTACCTTTAAAACTTCCATTTTTTTCTATTGATGGCTTGGAAATAAGAAAGACAAATTCAATAAAGTATCTAGGAGTGTTGATTGACCAAAATCTAAATTGGAGTAGGTAGTCATATCAAAATGTTGGAAACAAGACTATCTAGGGCAATAGGAATTTTAAATAAGTGTAGGTCTTTTTTAATTTTTACATCGTGAAAATTATTATACACTAGTTTTATTCATAGTTATTTATGCTATGCAAATATCGCTTGGAGGAGTACGTATCAAATAAACATACGAAATTTAGCAAAAATCAGAAAAATACATGTCGAGATTTAAACTTTAAAGGGAAATGTGAAAGTTCTAAAACTTCTCCCTAACATACATCTTTGACTTCCTGGTATTTTTATGATATTTTTGTTTTTAACATTAATAACATATTGTTATTTTGTAAATACTTACTATGTATATATGTACGTATGTACATCTTATCTTGACGAATGAAAAGACGGTAACGAAAGAAAAATTTATTTATGATAACTTGTCGCGTAAGACCACAGAAAAAAAAGAGTTGTAATCAAGCAGATTGCATGTTATTCGCACGAAGAAACTCAACAGTTACAACTTTCGTCGGCATAAACCAGCACGGAAAACACAGCGTTGGAAATGTATATATTTCTAAACATGTAATTATGGCAGTTGCAACTTAACAGTTCGATGATGAGAAAGTGTTTTGTTTTATTTTGGCACGCTTATCACGAGGATTGGTCACACAACCATTATACAATCGCACCATGAGATTTTTCAAGTTTTTCCAGACCAGTGTTTCATTCTATTGATATGATTTAATGATGGAAGATGCGAAGCGAAACTTTGGAGGGTGAGGAGGACCTCTGTTGATCACACGACTGTTGTTTCATCCAGGTTAGCACCTAAAAAATACAAAGAAAGAAGAGCAGGAGAATTTATTTGAAACAATACTAAAGTGAACATGTTACAATAATGTCTAAATTTTCTAGGTTTGGTGGAGATATCTTTAGACACAGCTCGCGCATTAAAGACTAAAGGAATATTTGTAACACCAAGTTTAAAACTATGCTCAAAATGTGACTGTGAAACTAAAGTCGAACCAAGTGACAAAACCAGATATTGGCACAGAATACAGCAACTCATCTAATGACGAATCTTAGGAATCGAAAAAATTAATCTAAATGTTAGATTACAGTTCTCTGTATCACGGGAAGTATCACGGCGTTTCAAGAAATAAAGGCGAACTTAAAGCTAAACAAATGTTGGACTAAGTTACGAAAAAGGCACGCCAACAAATTAACGATTGTTTTGGAATTGCTTCAGCAAAACCATTAGAAGAACTTGTTCCATGATATGAAAACCATGATATAACCATGATTTTATAAATACTGGTATGAAATAAAAACTCATTACATCCAACTATTGAGAAAAAATACAGTTATAACATTGACATCTCCTTCATGGAGCAGAGAATTCCAAATTAGCAGTAGCAGGAATCAAGTGTTTGTGAAAAATATTAAGTACTTTAATTTTAGAAAAGAAGAATATATAATTTTTTAGTATTTTTAGGTTAGGTATTATTTATTTCTAAACAAAAATATTCTAATAATTAAACGGCGACATCTTTTTCTTTCGTTTTCCTCACCTTTTCCGGTGTCTCCATTTTTTGTTGAAAAATTTAATTTATGAGGAGCTGATGAAAAAAAATAAAACACCTTACGCCGTAAACCGTTAGAAAAAATTCTATCCTTAAATAATCTTTTTTACACAGTTTACCTTGTAAACTGTTAGAAATAATTTTATTATTAAATAACCTTGTTTATACAGTTTACCCTGTAAATGAGGTGATTTAAGAATAAAATTGTTTTTAAGAGTTTACGGCGTAAACTATGTGTAAATAATTAAGTATCCAAAAATAAGATCAATTCTTTTTAAAGGGACACATTTGCTGCTATTGTATATGGACTTTAATGTTTAAAAGTGTGTTGGACTGAAGGTGCTTCAAAAATAATTATTTCGCTAAGCATAGGTGTATATAAGTTTGTTTTACCCTGGTTTAAATTAATTTTAACGGAATTTTTGACCGTTTTTATCAATTCTAACATTTTACATGAAAATAAAATCTTGGACAAAACTGTTTAGAACGAGTGAAACTTATGGTTCAGGCCTACTTTCAAAACCTCTTTCCCCTAAAATAATGTTGTGTTGTGATCAGGACACCTTTTCGAGTGACTGGTAATGTTTATAAAACATTGTTTTTGGGGAAAGGGGTAATTTCTTTAATCTAGTCTCGCTGTGCCAAAACTTTTGTTTAAGATGTAGCTTTATCCAACATGGCAGCAATAATATTAAAATAAAACACAAAAATTAACAAAAATAAATTCCTGGTAGGGTGAATCCTGGGCACCGCAGGTTTACACCTGGATCTGCCCCTGGATTATGTCGTTATTTTAAGCACCCTGGCGCAGAACACATAAATTATAATAAATTATAATAATAATGAAAATACGGCAATAATATTTATATGTTCGTGAAAATGATAGACCGAGCTTCTTTTATTTTACGATAAATCATCGGAATAAAATAAACAGTTTATTCTACCGTCAGGATGAGCTTTTATTTTTAGAATTTTCTGTTAAAAGTAAGCAACCGAGAGAAGTAATCACAATGGACTAAAATTTTTGTTTGAGATAGAAAGAAGTTGGAGATTGAGATTATCTAGTCGAGATAGAGAGAGTCCATTTTATTTATTATGATTATAGTTTGAGGATTAGGATCAAATAAAACTCAGAGTTGTTGCTGTTGTTGTTGTTGTTTTTTTTTTTTTTTTTTTTTTTTTTTTTTAATTTTTAAGCATTGTGAAAAAGAACTTTTCTTGCTTAAAAAATATTTTTGATTTTTGTTTGTTTGTTTGATCCTTTTCACATAGAAAAGATACATTTTGAAGATAAACTGTTGTAAATAACATGTAAATATCTTATGTATATAACTTAGCTTATGAGAATTTTATTTAGGATAAATATTTTTTCTGCATTGCATTAAATACCTTACAGAAATAGTAATAATAATAAAAAATTTATTTGCAGGTGAACAATATTAACAATATAAAGGTTTCGTACCCTAAACCTATGTCACTGCATGTAAAATAACAGTATGACCTATTAAAGCAGAGTTCTCACAGTGGTTGGACGTTTGACTACGGAACGAAACTTCACGATTTCGACTCCCACCTCTGGCCGAATTTACTTTCCATGTTGTCTCTGAGTTTCTGAGAAAAATTCATTGCGTAATGCAAAGCTTGCTCAATTTGGTGGGATTGTTTGTTTGAGCGTATTTTGTAGGCGCAAATGGGCGTTCTAAGTACTCCAAGACCCGCCACTTGGGCCCTTCTAGAAATATTGACTCGGCATTTTGTTGGTTACCCACGTGAATAAACACAATCCCACTCAGTGTCGTAGTGAATTATAAAGTTAATATGGGAAAGCACGTTGCTGATAGCTAATTACCGTATTTTAAATTTTGGTTTTCTTGCTCTCAAATTTTTCACTTTATTATCAACTCAGTTTCAAAAACTATTTTCTATGAGGTTTTTTTTTCATTCAAATTTTTCTGGATTGACTTTAAACTGTTTACAAACCCTTCTCTTTATAAATTATATAACTATAGAAATTAAACTGACTAACTCTTACACAAAGCTGTGTAACAGTTTGCAAAATTGTTGAAAAGTTTTGATTTTTTGACAAGCCAATCAAAATATAATTTATATTAGCAACATCAATGTAAGTGTAATGAATAAAACAAGATAAGAACCAGCACATCAGCCTTTTAATACAAAGTCATCATATATTACAATTATATTAAAAATTATAATACAAAGTTAAAGAATCTTTTGTATGGTGTGAAATTTGTAGATGTAAAAAGGAATGAGCTTATCAAGTGGAGAGCATCAGCCAGGGCTACCTCCCAATGTTTAAGATATTGTGGGATTTTGGTGCCACACGGACACTTTGATGTATAGCAAAGTGTGCTAATCAGCTCATCATAAGCCTTATGATAAGGTGGCACAGCATGTCCACATTGAAGACTGTACAGTCTTTGATGTGGACATACATACAGGTATAATACCTGATCATCTACTAATGATAAACTATGTCTTCCTGTGACAAAAACTGTAAATACAGAAAGCTTTCTATTTTCTTCAAGCTGTAAAATTATGGGATATGATAAAAAGACCTAATAAAGCACAAAACATAGTAATTATAAAGAATGAAATAACGAGGCAAATACACAAATATATTTATGAGAGGCATTGTAAAAAAAATTAAACGCTCTGAATATAAAAGCAAATTGCAAATTGCAGATCAAAATGCACAAGGTTTTAAAAAATAATTGGATATACCTATGTATGGCCAAACATAAATGAAAAATGAAAAAAAATATAGTGTTTTGTTGTGGAGTGTTTTCTATTTTTAAGCAAAAAAAAAGACTTAATTAAAGTGGTTTTTTTAAATTATATATACTGTACGTAATCATGAGTTCAGTAAGATCAAGGAAACTTGCTGTTATGGGGTTCCGTTCTGTTGGTAAGTGTACAATTTTCATTGAATCTTGATGTGAAGTTGGTTTTCAGTTTGGTGAATTCTTAGGGTTTTTTGTTTTTGTAAATATAATCAATATTATCAATAATATAAAGAAATTAGTCCATAATGATAATAAATTTTTCAGGAATTGTTTGCATTTTTCATATTTTATATTTTATAAAACCTGTTTGGAAGTTGATTTCTATAGGAAATATTTGTAATTTGCCATAGTTTATCAACAATTTTGAGGTTTGTGAGTTTCTTTCTTAGGAGTTTCTTTGTTAGAAGAACACTCCTTCATTCTGCTGGTTTCAGAAGATTTATGTTTAAATCAACATTAACGATCATGACTCAAAACAACCCAGTAATTAGCGCGTAATGAAACGTTGTTTTAACGTTTTGAGAATTGTTTTTCAAAAATCACTGCTTTCTATGTTTTAGCCATAATAATAAGGCAAGGTTAGATTTTTGATTTATTGTATGTAAATTTTAAATACATTTTCTAACATGTTTCAGGACAATTCAATACTTTACATCTATTGTCTTTTATAAAAATTGCTTAGAAGTTGATATTTTTAGTAAATACCACTGCCCAGCATCATAAATTGAACATCGTAATTTTTTTAGTAGCTTGTTTGGTACATTTGCCCTTATCTTATAATCACCCTTATTACTTAACTCAGAACAAAACAAATCTCAAAAAAGATTGATGAGATGGTAATTTATATTCGCCTGATGATGAGATGGTAATTTATATCCGCCTCATATAGTAATAATTAATTGTAATGATTTAACAACTAACTTAACTGTTCTTTTCATCTTTACAGTAATATGAGCTTTAATATACAAGCTAAATTTTAATGAAATATCTTTATAACTGCTAATATTTACTGGAAAAAATCCAATATTTGTATCATAATAAGTTATTAGAAAAATTTTTTATTATTATTTCATAATTATATATATTTCTTAAATTTTTTCCTTTAATTTTTTTTCATTTGGCTTTTTTCCCTGTTACCCCTTATATACCCTACATGACTTTTTAATATGGCATCATCACCATGACAACTATGACAAGTTTGTTATTCAAAATTTATCTAATATTAGATGCAGCTGCTAAATTCAAAAAACTTATCCTTATTTTCTTCATTGTGTCCAGGCTGAGGTGTATAAACTGACACAAAATTGGTCTAATCGTCCTAAAATCTATCATCATGGACATTAATTACTTTTTCTACCAATTTCTCTGCAATAATTATTTTAACTCTTTCATCATTCCCTGTTTAAAAGCTTATAAAGCTTATTAAGCTTATATCATTCTAAAAATCTGAAGTTCTTCTCTTCCTGACTTTATGAACACACCACACAGCAGATTTCTGATCTGCTTGACCTCTTTGTATGCTGAGGTTAAGAGCAAATTTTTTATTCTAACGTCTATCTTGGTGATAGCTAGTTAGTGATGATCGTGCTCAATATCTTAATTCCTTAGAGTTACAGCCTGGTTTATGCAGTTTAAAATAATGCTTTCAATTATTAAAGAAAAATTTCAAAGATTTGATTCATCCATGTGACAGAATTTTAAAATTTTATTTTAGGCAAATCTTCACTTTCTATACAGTTTGTTGAAGGTCAGTTTGTGGATTCCTACGATCCAACAATTGAAAACAGTGAGTTTTAGCGTTATTTTCATACCGAGCATACTAAGCTGAACTTGTGGTCATATTTTTAAAAAATGTGTTGTTTAAAAGATAATATCATTTGATTATGGCTCTTATGAGAGGTTTAAATTGAGGATGAGTTTTACAATTATCAATTGATAGAATCTATTTAGAATTAATTATTTTTTTTTCAGTAATCTTCTGATTTAATGTTTTCGAAAGGCTCATATTGTATTTCTAAGAGTAAGACCGTTAAATTTAAGTGGTAGGACACATACTGCATTGACACCTTGACAAAATGATAAACTTAATTTATTATTTTCATGTTGCACTTTTTCTTGATTCGATTCCATTTGATTATTTGGTTTTTTTAACATGAGGCCAACACTAAAAAAAATCGTTTTTTGCACTAATTTATTATAGAAGGGTCCATGGGTTTGGTTCTCGTGTACTTAGAGTTACTTAGATTTAGGTACTTAGATCTAACACTTTGCCTAAAATTTAATTTAATTTTTGAGGTTCTTAAAGTTGATATTGGTTTTTGAAATTTTTTAAAACACCACAGAATGATAATAATAAAAATAAAAATAATATGACAAATAATAATGTGAATAAAAACTCAACGACTCATAGCTCATAAAGGCTATCGCAGTCTTGGTAAGCACCAGTTAACAATTGTGAAAGCAATACCTTGAATATGTTCATAATGTTCTTTTTGCAATAATTTTTTTTATATGTTTAATAGCATTGTGTAAAATTTCAAAACAAACATGAAATTTTAAGCCAAAATTAATGTTAGAATGTACTATTGTATATATGACCAGGACTTGTATTGTATTGTATATATGACCAGGAAGATTTTTATATAGGTATTTTTGTTGGCATCTTTAATCCTTGTGGTTTTGCATTTTTAGGTGTTTTAGCAATTCCTTCTTTAGTATCCCCTGACATTGTATGTTTTGGGTTGGCATCCGGCAATGTCAGTTTTGCCTCATTGAGAGGAAAACTTTTTCAGCCTTGGTAATCTTCCTAGAATTGTCCTCACCAAATCCACATATGCTTTAAGTATACTTATTTTATACCAAAATTATACTTCAAAGTATATTGAAATAATTTAAAGAGTCTACTATAAGTGTACTTTTTACAAACTTCAAATATACTTCCAGTAGCACTCATTTTAGGCATCAAAGCATACTTTAAGTATATGGTATAACAATGATAATTTTTAAAAATGAATCAAACTATACTTAAAGTTAGTAATCAACAAATCAACCATAATAAAAAAATAACCACATAAATTATACTAAAAGTATATTTCATACTATTTTTACAAATATAAAAGTCAAATTATATAAATGTACATTTATGTGAGGGGGAAGTGGTGAGTTCTGGGCCCCGAAGTCCTGCTCATCAAAATGGAAAGATATGCAAACAATACAGCCTCTACCTTCCTGGTGTGATGATCGCCGCGGTATTGCGTTTCCAGCTACAATGCTTACAATGGCCTCTCTCACATTAATG
>JAUZNK010027431.1:0-36216 GCA_035046665.1 Euphysa ruthae
ACCCGTGGCCCGTCTGGAAATATTGTCTATGACAATTTGTCGGTTTACCACGTTAAACAAAATACTTACTTACTTACCCAGAGGTTGTTGAATTTCAAGTGGGACGAATCGAAAATTTCGAATTCAACCTATTTCACTGAGTTCGACTGCTTTCAATTGAATTTTTAGGTATAAAAAATTCAATTTAATCAAACGGTCAATTATTATAAAATCGTTGATAATACAGAAATGTTGCAGTTTTTTACTTTTCCATGACCTACTAAATATAGATGTATTTAGTAGGCCATGACTTTTTTTACATTATTAATATAATTGAGATAAAAATTTTAATTATAACGCAATATTAAATTATAAAGTTCAGTGAAGTTATATATATATATATAAAAAAAAAAAAAATCTCTCTTATGGAAAAAGGTACAATTTAGGTTAGAAAAGCAAAACAGGAAAATCGTCAATTGTGTGAAGAAAATAGCCCAAGTTAACATCGCAAGCTTCAAGTTAAGTTGGGCTAATAATGCAATTTCGCTTTACTTGTGCCGTTTTTCAACAGTAATCTATGGCTTTTACAGAGTACTTTCTTTCGAATTTAAGTGAATTGAAAGTTACGATAAATTCAAGTATGGTAATTATAAATTAACAAAGTAAAATAACAAAGTCATATGTC
Organism: Euphysa ruthae; assembly: GCA_035046665.1. Lineage (NCBI taxonomy): Eukaryota > Metazoa > Cnidaria > Hydrozoa > Anthoathecata > Corymorphidae > Euphysa > Euphysa ruthae. Next base: position 665 of record JAUZNK010027431.1, read on the forward strand.
ATTGCTTAAGAGTGTCTAGTATCAAGATTATGACTATGTTTTCTGAGTGAAAAAATTAAAAAGGGATCTTAGAATTTATTGATTTAGGGATAAGCTTAGATAGAAAAAGTATAAATTTTGTATATATATAGTTCAATTTGATATGAGTTATAAAGTTTTTGGCTGATCGTTTAAAGAGGTTTAAGTTTTAAAATTTTAACTGTTGGTATTCAGCAAAGTTTTGCAGATAGATTATCTTGCAGATAGATTATCTATTTTTTGTATCAGGCAGATACAAAAACTTTCCTTTAAATTTCATGTGGGCCAATATATGTCGACCTTTTGGTACACTGATTTTTGTAGAGCCAGTGCATATGTACAATATTGCTATATTTAAGCCCTCATTTAAATACCTTTTTTTGGGTGTCTTTTCAACAGATATCAAATACAAATAACAGATTATCAAATATGAATCCATCATTACAGGAAATATTTTAATGTTTTTAGCATGAAATTCTTTTTTGGTCAGGTGATAGTATTAGGTTTGCCGATACTCTCTGTGAATCATATTCCTGGCATCCAAGGGCAGGGTTACTGAAGTAGCTAGTGTCACATCTTTTTGTCCTACAAACTTAGCATGAGAATTTTCCTGATGGCTGTGGTGGTGCAATTCCTTTGCCACTTACCATCACTTTTGTCTTTGATCTATTGACCTTCAGTCCTCTAAATTCAATCTCTTCATTCAATTTATTAAATTAAAGAATCAACTCGTTCATACTCTCTGTGATTAATACAAGATCATCTGCTTATAACAATTCCATGGGCACCCTAATTTTTAAAATTCCAGTGATAATGCTTCTGGCACCATTATGAAAAGCAAACGGCTAAGAAAAGATCCTATTTAAACACCAACCTTAGCGAAAAATTCCTAACTAAAAAAACCATTTATTCTAAAACGGCTTCTAGCATATTCATACGTGGACTTCACAACTGAGATAATCCATTCTTCAACTGCTAATTTCCTCATTGCCCACCATATCACCTTTCGTGGGGCTCTATCAAAAGCCTTTTCTAAGTCAATAAATGCAAAATACAATTTTTTATTCTTTTGCATTTATTTTTCCTGAAGCTGCTTAATTGTAAATATTGCATCAATAGTACCCTTCCCTTTCATGAACCCAAATTGCATATCAGTTGCTGATCATTGCTGATCAGTTACCCTATTTGTTCCCTGTTAATTCTTTCAGATAAATGTTTTTGCACAACTTGTCGCATTTTTTACAAATGTGAAAAAAAATTTTTCATTTTTATCCCTGTTAATGTTTCTGCATATTTCAAAAAACACAACACAAAAAATTCAAATCTATATTGCAAGTAAATTTATGACATAAAATGGAAGAGTCATCAGAATTTCCTCAAAGATTTAATTATGACAGATCGCAGAAAATAATCTAACTGTATATAAAGTAGTTAGATTATTTTCTGCAATCTGTCATAATTAAAGCTTTGATGAAATTCTGATGACTGTTCCGTTTTATGTGCCTTTTATTTATAGTTTAAAATGTAAAAGTTGCTCTCACAATCCTTTTTCTTGTAAATAAGTTTGATTAGCCGTTGATTTATTTGTCAAAATTACTTCTTTTGTTTAATTTGATAAAAAAAAGCTCCATTATAAATGAACACATCTGTCTTAAATTTACAATTGCTGATATTGAGATATGTAAAACTCACCCCAAACACCAATTTGATTTATAGAACCCTCAAGAATATCTGAAACTTGTCTCAAACTGAAATTAGAATAACTTAAATATGGAAACATTTGCCCAAACTTGAAAACGTGTATTTTTTCTTTCTTTATTTTCATTTTATCAGAAGCACCTTAATAATAAAATATAACCTCAACTGATTCTTAATATTAATTCTTTGTTCAGAAATTTTTTTCTCATATTCAGCAGAATATAGTAAATACCAGTTTAGTGCATTTCGCTAGGAGATGTGTTAGCCTTGGTTGGCAAGTTTCCTAGTGTGAAACATGTGCTTTTGTTAAAATTTTGAGATTAAGTCTTAGTTATAAGAATTTGGGAATCAACAACACCATTTAAATTGTCCTGTATAATGACTATATCTTCAGATTTTTGTTAAAGAAGTCTCAAGTTTATTAAGTCTGTTTAAAGATAAAGAGAATGTTTTTGTCAATTTTGCTTGGTATTGAGCTGTATATTTCTTCTTTTTTGAAAAGAACAAATTATAAACAGTGTAATGTCCACACATGGAAAAACTGATGTAGCTGATATGTTTTACTGATGTTGAATTTCATTTTGGTAAAGAAATGGAGCAATGCTTTCACTAGTTATAATATGCATTGTCAACCAAGTATTTAAACTAGATAGTTGCAAAATGGGATAAATAGAGTCACAACGAATAAACCATTCAAAAAAATTCAGAGAATATGTTATTATCCAAAATTCAAAATTATCCAAAACAAGCCTTGTAATGCTGTTGTAAACCAACTAGAGACGAAGATCTGAATATTATGGCAAATAGGTATTCAGAAGTTGAAAGCAGTCATAATAAAAACCCAGAAATTGGAATGTGTATCGGAAAACTACAAAACAGCAACTATTGGCTGAGAGAAAATGAAGATTCTGGCAGCGCTTTTTTTTTAGATTTTATAATCACATGATGAAGAGAATAAGCAGTTTGAGTGCGGCATTTGACAAAACCTCCCATGTATGATCACAAAATGTTAACGGCCTTGTGGAAAGCCAATTGCATACAATGAATTAATTAGTAAAGTACTTTGACTGATTGGAAAACATGTAAAGAAATTTAAAGTACTGTTATAAAAATCAGTGCAGCTTTGATAAAAGCATCAAATATTGTTGAATTCAAAGCGATAAGAAGACACAGCAAAAAGTGAGACCGTTAGAGAAATTTTATTCTTCTGATCTTGGGCACACAAACATACTTTTTCCTTTTTTTTTTTTAACCTTTAAAAGAGATTTGATGAGAAAAACGTTCTGTCACAACTTAATCAATGAAATGTTATCCATTAAATAAGCTTTTTTTGATACGCAAAAATTAACTGAATTTTCTCCAACTCATTTTGCATTCTAATTTTTTTTGGATCTCTTATGTTAGCTTAGTTTATTCTTTTTAAAAAAAGTAGTTTTGAACTGAGCTTGGTTACAGTTTTTATTAAAAAGATAAGCATACATTTTTCATTAGGTTTTTGAGGAAAGAAATTGATTAAGAGACAAAATTTCAGCTGCGGGTCAATATCTGTGTTATATATTGAATGTAAGGTTCTTTTTATGGCAGAAAGCCGTTATACTTATTGCACCATTTATACTTCCTCCATATGATAGGAACTAGAAAATTGTCATTAACCTTTTTTTGGTGCAAAATCCGATAATAATAAGCATTTATGTTAATGATAACAATGGTGATGATGATGCACCAAAATCCAGGATGTAAAAAAAAAAAAAAAAAAAAAATTTGAAAAAATTAAGTTAACCTTATGAGAAATATGAGAAAGAAAAGAGAGAAAAAAACGAAAAGTTTTCACAAAATGGAGAGCAAAGTATTTTTAAACAGTCTTTATCATTCTTTTCAAAATTGTTTCATCATAATTACTAAAAATAAAGAAAAAAAAAAAGAAAAAGGCTTGGTCTGAGGAGAGCACAGTAAAAAAAGAAAAAAAGAAACAAGGAAGGGAAAGTGAAAACTTGTCAAATGTGTTGACCTTTACTGTTAAAAGAGGTAGGATTCAACAATACCTTTAAAACTTGGAGCCTTCACTCCTTAGAATTCTTTGTTTGCATTCAGGTTGTTAGCATTAGTTTTTTTTTCTAAATTATGACTTTGGAATCTTATTTTCATGACTTTGAAAACCATAAGTTTAAAAATTCTTTCTGGCATATTTATTGGTCTGTTTTACAAGTTAAGGTGGTGTTGAATTAAAAATATCTTGATATAAAAAATTATAAACTATATGCTTTTTTTGGAATATCATGAGGGCTATTTCCTACAAATCTTTAAAATAATACTTTTCTTAAATAAATGCTCTGTTAATGTGAATAGAGCTAATTTTAATCTTTTTTTTTTCAATTGCAGTAAGAACTGAGTATGAACTTAATTAATTTTTTCATATTCACCTATTTTAAAAAAGAATACCTTTTTCAATAAATCTTTAATAAGATCAAGGCCAAGTGATATTCTCAATGTAACTGGTGTTATCAGATAGAAGCTACTCATTTGTTTATGATTTTATCTTGGCCACCTTGATAAAGTAAGTATTATCATAATTTTTATGTCACCCAGAATCTATCTACTTGTAGTACTGCCTGTTCTATACCACCTCGCATGGAAATTTTCTTTACAGTCTGTATTTTATTTTAGTGACATCTTTATGACAATAGCAAAATTTGATTAATAGATCATTTTTATAATTTCTAGCCTTACGGCTTCAATAGGGCATCATCATAAACATTTATTAACGTCTGCTTTTGCAGCAAACATCTTCTTTTGCAGAAAAATCAGCGGTTGTTAGGCATAGTGTTAACATGTTAGCATGTGTAACAAACTCATTGCAATAAAGTTTTTACAATTATATGTCTTTCTAATATTAACCTCATTATGTGGTAATAAAGGAACCATAGTCTTATTGTTGGGCACACTAAGAGACTTATCACCCTAAGTTAATGACCATCCCCTAACAGAGTGAACTATCTGCACCACACAACAAACTGTTAACTGTCATGTCCTGTGAAAAAAGTTTTTATTTTTTATTTCATAGTTTTTAACTCATGATTTGCTGGATTTTAACAAAGTAAATTGTTTTATTAAATTGATCCTAGAAGCTTTATTTTATCTAATAATTTATGCTCTGATTTAATAAAAATAGAACACCATCAACCATCAACAATGCCTGCATCAAAGAAAGATATTAGAAATCAAAAGCAAAGAGCAAATAAGGCAGCTGGTAAATATTTAATTTATAATAGTATCTCTGATAAGGAGGGATTAGAGGTGGTTGGAGGGTGCTTGGGACGATTAATTGAGAGAGTCACAAAATTCTGTATAAAGAACTATTAACTATTATTTGGCTTTTCATGTTAGAAATAACGTTTTCATGAAACAAATAATTTTACTAAAAGTAAATTTTATTTTAAGTTTTTGTTCACTTTTAATATACTAAGACTCCTTTTGAGGTAGAGGAGCTATTGAAGGGGTAAATTTTAGCTTATTCTTAATATTATTCTTAATAACTATTGTTTATTTCTGAATTGTTCGGAATTTAAAAAAAAAATTAATAATAAAAATAATGATATTGATAATGATATTGATAATGATAGTGATAGTGATTGTAATTTTGATAGTGATAGTAATAATACTAAAAAAAGATTTTTAAATTTAATTTCCCACAGATGCTAACTTCAAAGTTGTTACGTTGCCACATCATAATTAAAAGATTCTTTACTTTTTAAAGATTACACACCAATAGCATTTCTTTATTAAAAAAATTAGGTAAGTGAGTAGAAGAAGGTAAAAGAAAGTCAACGGGATTGATGTTTTGTTATATTTAACTTTGGATATTCTTACTTATAAGCATGTGGCATCCCGTTTTATGCATGGTTTTCTTGTTCCAATAAACGGTTTTAGAAAGATTGTTTTAACTGGATTTCCACCTAGTAGTTGTTTTCACTCTTATGGCCTGGCGCAATATTTAATTTTTTGTGAATTATGAGCCTAAGTATTAATATCTTGTATCGAGTAATTAAAAAAAAATATATATAACTAAACATAAAACAAGTGTTTATTTTGACTCATAAAATGCTGTTTCATTCAAAATATGGCACAACTAAGCTGATATTTCTATTAAACTTATGAATGTTTTTTGCAGGAATTGGTGATAAGGATGGTAAACTGTCATCTCAAACTAAAGCAGCACAAGTTAAAGCTAAATGTGTTGTTTGTTTACAAGAAATTGTCATGGTAATTAAATATACATTCTTTAGTTGATTTGTGAGGTTTGCTTGGACTAGTTACTCTTGTAACAGATTTTTTAATTCTCTAATTGTATTTAATTTTAAGATTTCCTTATTAACCTAAATATCTTTTACCATATATTTTTACCATATACTTTTACCATAAATTTTGGCAGCACTTCCCTCTCAACCTGGAAATAAAACAAACACACAAATAAAGTTCTGGAAATAGTGCAAAAACGCAAATAAAAACCTGAAATTCTTAAGGAATTTATTGGGATTCTCAGGGAAAATAATAGGTTTAAATGTGATTTGTGAGATTACATTTTCAAAGTTAATTTAGGGGATTTATTTTAGTCCTGGCAATCTAAATTGTGCAGTTCCCTGAGGATCTGTTTTAGGACCACTAAAGTTTCTGTTGTATGTAAATGACATATGTCACCTGTTATGGTGTGATGTGACCTGTTTTTGCACACAGATGGTTTCTGTCTTATTTCAAAATAAGAATGTTGAGGTGATTGAGACGAAATTAAATCAGAAGTTCGCAAGCTTGTGCAACTGGTTTGTTGATAACAAACTCAACATCTATATTGGTGAGGATAAAACAAAAGCTAGTCCTTTTTTTAAATAAAAATAAAGTTAGAAATTGCCCCACTAAATATAACATATCAAGCTATAATTATTAAATAGCATTCCAAAGCTTTATATCCAGATAGCCCAGTTTGTAGGACACCTGAATCCCAACCATAAGGTTCTGGGTTCAAATCTGGGTATTTCCTATTTTCGATGCTATAAGTTTATGGTTTTCTGGTTGAGCGATTATTTATCGTAAGCTCAAATGGGAGATCTAAGTATGCCAGAACCGTTGATGATCATCTATCTTTTAATAAGTTTGACTTTTGATGATATCCCCCCATTTTGGGAAATAAATAAATAAAATAAAATGAAAAAATAATAAATATATGAAACCATCCATTAGTAATAATTCAAAAGGTTTGAAATTCAAATTGAAACTTGACTGGGTTTATTTGATTGTTTAGTTGTTAAGCACTAGACTAAATTATCTAAGAGTTTTATTGCCACAATGGGCACTCATAAATATTAAATATTGAAAATACCAGGCTATTAGTATGTATAGCATTGAGCATTGAATTGGAAACATTAAAAATGTTGGAAAAAATTGAGGTAAATATTATATTGAGCAGTGTATGATAGAATAACATGCTTGCTTGACCGAACTGTTGTGAAGGTGATTGTGATCTTCAAGCTTGTTGCTATTTGAAGTTAATTAATTATACTAATACAAAAATTGTGTGGTTTATTAATTAAAGGGTATTTTTCTGATAATTGCTTTATATTTCAAGGGTGATTGTAAAACCTGGTGTAGGCCATGGCCTAGGCCATTTGGCCTACCCTATGGCCTACTTGATTTATACTATCAGATATTTTGAAATTATTTGACTATTATTTTGAAAAATATATTCGCTGCTATTTTCTCAGATTTTTGCGTTTATCATTTTTAATGTTAATTCACGTATTTTTGTGTTTATCAGTTTTGTGTTAATTAAATTCGCGAGTTTCTGTGTTTATGTAAGTTATTTGCTGATTTCTGCATTTATTAGTACCAACAATTTTAAATTTGCTCTGATTTCTACGTTTACCATGTTTACAGTTATTTCGTGCTTCTTTGTTGTTGTGAATTTCAAATTAAAGTCTATGCTAATTTGCGGGTTTTGAAAACTCCGATCGTCTTTTGTTTTTCTGATTTCTTAATATTTTGGTATTATTTACGTATTTACAATTTCTTGATGTTTGTATTTAGTAGAGTTATTTTTTAATAAACTCGGAAACTCTGTGGTATTGATAACTTTGAAAGATTTTAAAACACCGCTGCTAAAATATAACATTGAAATATTCTTTGCCACACAGAAATAAATATACATTATGCTATAGTATATGGTTAAAAATATATGCATTCATACTGGTTGAAACGCTTTAAAAAAGAAAAAAAATAGCTGTAGCAGACATTTAAATCATTTACACTTGTTTTCATTGAATTATTTGTTGATGATTCATTTTTTTTGTAACTTTCTAATGGTATAGATTATACCTAGCTCACTCAACACCTGGTCTATATCAGAAACTTTCACATGATGAAAATCTACAAAAATTTTACCTTTTCGCCATTGACCAATTTCTAAAATTTTGTAGTAAAGGTCAATCCATTTTTCAATTGTTTTCTGGCATTAAAATATCCTGCTTTAATGCCACTAATTTTCATGGGAATTTAATTTTGAGAAGGACTGAAAATGAAAATATAAATTTTTAGAAGTCAAATTAAAATACGTAAATAAGTTTTTCACCTGTGAAAAAGTTTGATCAAGGAAAGTCTGTTAAAGTTTTTGTATAAAAAGTAACGTTTAAGTCAAAATGAATTTTAATAAGGAAAAAAATACTCATGAATTGTGCTAGATATGAAAACAAAAGCACATCGGTGCATATAAACATCTGAATTTCCAATAAGTGTCCATATTCAAGCTCCATATTATTCTGAACCCCCTCAATAAAAATTTAACTTACTAAAAAACTATCACACTTTTAAAAATCTGTAAAAATCTGTAAAAGTCTTTATGTATTGTAACAAGCCCCGCGTCATATCGGATAAAAGAGGTAATAAATGCTTTGCAATTTTGAAAATTGCAAGGTCAAAAAAAATTTTTTTCAGTAATCTTGATAATTTTTGTGTGCAGTGGTCTGAAATGTTTCGTTTAGCATGGATATTGCAAATAAAACGAAAGTGGTGATGGAGATATTTGTGCTAGGGCAGAGATGCTTCGCAATTTGATGCATAGCCGCCCAAATAACTCACATAACCAGGAATTTTAGATGCTAACTTTTGGAATAACGATATGTATGTAGCCTGGTCTTTCAACATAACATCATTGGGCCTTAACAGGTGGGTTACCAGTCACTTTAGACAAAACTGTTGTGTTTGAATACATTGTCAAGACAAGATAAAATGGGCCTAACTGAAAGGTCAAGTCTGTGTAAAGTAATGATTTATACCCATCTTGATTATTACAACAAAAATTCATTATGTCTTCTACTTGTCTATCACAATCACTTTCGATGAGTCGTCATCAAGTGCATATGGTCGAACAAAACATTCCTTATTATTTTCATTGTAACCGTTGATTTTTTGAGTAATGTTAACTGTGGGATGTTAACTACTGGAAAAATACGGGATCATCTATTTTGGCTCTCTGTTTCGGGGAGTTTTTGTCACTACACCTGTTTATAAATCCATTCATTCATTTATTTATTTAGCGTTGGTAATACTTACATAGTTGAATACAAAGATATATACACTAATACAAACCAAAAAGTATTTTTAAAAAATTTTATATATAAGTTTTAAATAATACATGTTACAAATAAAGGCGAGGTTCTAGTTTATCCGGTCAATTGTTTATATATACTTTATTTACATATACACATAGGTTTAGGGTATGGTTACACTATTAGCCTACAACCATTGACATAGGTTTTGGGTATGGTTGTACTAATAAATAAAAATAAAAACCCATAAAAAAGTTTTAATGAAATTTGGGAGTGTGTTCCAAATAAAACTGCTCTTAAACTGGAATGAGTCTGTTCAATAGATAATAGAAAGAGCGGAAGGAAGATTTAATACAAAGGTACTTCTAAGGTTATAAGGTACTTATTTCAATGAGAAGGTATATAGAATTAGTTTCTGACTTTTGATATGCTTGATTTATAAATGTCAGTCATCAACAACTGTAAATGTCTTGTGTAGACACAGAAATTTCGAAGTCAAAACCTCAATAAAACCAAAACAAAGTTGCCTCCTGTAAATTTTTTTTGTCATGGCTAGTGTCACTGAAAATCATGCTGATGTAATAAATACTTCAATATTATCATCCAAACTCAAAGAAATCGATGCTTCATCACCAAAACCAAATTGTTCTACAATATCTGATTATATATGATTATGGACACTGAGATTTTTTTAAATTTTCAAAATACTTTCTCGCCATGAATGTAACACTTATTTCATCGTGTTTATTGAATAAATGACAACGGCTTGCTGTATTTTTGGAACTATTGTATGCATATGGAATTTTATTATAAATTTTTATATATCTAGAAAAAGTGGAAGAGGTTTTGCTATTAGCAAGTGATTAGTTTACACAATGCATTCTTTGGGACAGGGTCATGCTGGTAGCAAAAAGTTTATGTCACTGGTGGATATGCCCCCACCAGTGATTCACTGAAATTATGACAAATGATTTAGAACTGTAACAAAGGCGTTAAAAGCAGTAGCTGAGGTTTTGCCTAAAATAATGGTTCAATTGAAAAAATGTTGCACTATGTTAAGTACTTAGACGATGGTGACAGTAAAAGCCATGCCAGCTTTAAAAATTTCTATGATAGAATAGAAGTTCAAGAGCTTGAATGCGTAAGAACTTATTTATATTCAACAAATAAAAATTTAAAAGTGTTTTTGTAAAATATAAAATTAATTTTTGAGAATTTCGAAGTACATATCATATGCGTGTGGCCTCTTATAACACTTTGTAAATTGTAATTAATGTTTTATTACTAAAAATGGGTAACTCATATTTATGTTTTTACTTTTTTTTTGTCACAAAGCATCAGTGTTGCTATATGGGTTCAAATATTTTGTATATCATAGAGATCACTTTAATGATCTGATTCTAAAAGCGTGATGAGTTTTACGTCAATAATTCAATTTTACTAAAATGTAATTATCTACGGAATTATATTACATGATTATACAATATAACATGATTGGATCAACAAATAATGCTAACCAGGGGGGAATTGTCCAGGCGGAAAAATTCCTGGTGAATTCACCTTGGGAATTCTCTTGGAGCTGAATATATCAATATAATATAATACAATTTTACAGCAATAGAGGTTTTAAAGTTATTTCTAAACTTCATTAGCTGTGATCCAGCTCGTACTTTGCTTTACCAGATTACAAATTAGTCAACCGCATGTTTCTACAAGGTGGTCGAATATAAATATACCTTTTAAATAAACACATTTTTAAGTTAGGAAACAATGTTGTAAACTGACTAATAATATTGATTAATGGTATTTTCAGAAAAAATAGAGAAAATGGTTATTTTATATTATATAAAAATAACAAAGGGATTACAACGATGTTTTTGTGGTTTTAACAGGACTGGTAGTTCATGAATAATTAACAATTAGGTTAAATTGAAGTAAACAAAATTTAGTAGTTACGAAGAAAAAAAACTTAAATCATAGATAAAATAAATTGTTTATTCATTTTGCAGTATCGGTATTGGTTGCGTATATGGTAAACCACACAACAACAATTACAATATGTATTTTCATCCCAAAATTGCATATATTTACAAGTACGCGGGCGTGCACGTACGGCCGTATGCCATTCATGAAAAGGCCTACTTTTTGTACAAAAAGGCAGCAAAAAATAAACTGAGGCACAAAATCCTTCGGGGTAAAAGACAACAAAAAAATGACAAAGTGAAGTTATTGAAGCAGAGCGGTGTATGTATGAAGCTGGTGGCTTTTTGGAGTGCATGTGTTTTATGAGTGCATATATGGCTTGCCATTATATGCCATGAGTATGTTTTTTGTTATTTTAAAACTGTTATCGCACAAAGCTACGTTTGTTAACTTTAAAGCGCGTTTTCTCAACGTTTGCAAACTGATTATTCGTTTTTTTTGGGGAAGCACTGAAAACATAAAAAATGCTTTGTATTTATTTTCTCTTTTTGAATTTAACTTTGACTATTACTCAAAAATTATAAAGTATTTGTAAATGTACGTGTGAAAGGTGGTGGAGGTGAAGAAGATGGTGAAGGTGAAGGAGGGAAAATAATGTTGGCCTAAAAATAATTTGAAAATGTAAACAAAACACGGTCTCTTTTTATAAAATAGAGACATTATCCAGAGATTTATTAAATAATAAAATTCTTCATCACTTGTTTTGTTATCAACAACGTTAGCTGGAAAAGGCTAACTTCGATGAACTAAAAAAATATATGCAATGATAGACACACTATCATACAGTTGACAAACAAGACAGGAAATCAGACAAAGAAGTGCAGTGAAAGTAAAGTAGCTAACTATCTAGCTACCCTATCGACTTCTGTTTTTAATTCACATTTGTTATTTACAAAGTAAGGGGTTAGGCTTTGTAGTTACAAAGAAAGGAGTCCCAATTTTAAAAGTTTTGGCCTAAAACAACTCCCAAGAAGTTTAAACATATGAAAGTCCTAGTAGTATAGTCTGTTAGCGTAAAATAGTGCAAAATGTTGATCTAAGCATAAAATTTTGTAGAGTTCATGTCTATATGTTATTGAAATGAAATTTTACAGAACAGAATACTTTTCCGCAAGAAATAAAGATTATGTCATCAAAGATCATTAAGAATAAGCTCATCAGAACCGCAATTTAAAAATATTCAAAATTTATGTAAAAAACTTTGCATGGTTTTGGTTAGAAATATTCCAACATCAATGAATTGGAATCCAATGGATAAGTATAATAATCATGCTAAAAATATACAGAAGTTATACATTTTTTAGTAAAATTTTTACAATGCTGATTGTTACTCATATTGAGCATATGCCAACTATATAATATATATATATAAAACACTGCTCCCTGAAAGATGTTTTTGTTTTCTGTACTGAATAGTTTCATTTACTATTTCAAGTATAAAGTAAACTAATAGTCGTCTGATCTAGCATCACCTCAAGACAAACCTAGGTTATGGCCTAAACCACGTTTTTACAATCACCCACATTTCAATGTGGTGTTATTTCAATGTGGTGTTATTCTTGCTTCCAAAAACACTTTGTTATATTTTATTTTAAACTGAATGGTTTAGCAGTTCGTTTATTGGGTTATATTAGAATATCAATATAGATCTGCGGTTCTTTATATAAAATATGACACAATTTGATAAATGAGCATAAATTGTTAAAGATTGATGGTTGTAAGATCTTACTAAACATAGCTGTGTCTAAAAAACACGTGAAGCACGAAATTATATATAAACTTCTAATTTTCTACCTAATTTTTACTATTACTAATTAATGGCGGTTATAATGGTTTGTCTCATTATTTCTGTTATCTCACATTTGAAATAATTTTAAGCATTGCTAACTCCTTGCAAAATTATCATACAATGTGAATGATGTTTGCATTTTAAGTTTTTAGTGGCAGAATCAGAAAATTTTCAATACTTTAAATTAAACTTTAATTTTAATATTTTTTTAAGAAGAAAAAAAATTTTGGTTTTGAGGATGTAAATCAGCCTTACAACTAAAATTTTTTTAGTTAAAATAGGAGATCATGAAAGTTATCGCTAAAAGTTATAATTTTATTGCTATTTGTAAAACATTTGCTCAACTGTTTGCCATAAATTTCACAATTTAGGAACATTATTGCCACCTACAAAAATATGGTTCGCAAGAGTGCAATTAAATTGAGCCAGACTTCTTGATCAGAACTATGTAGATATGTATAAATATATTAGGTATATTTATACCTAATACCTAATTATTAATAATTAATAACTTATTAATTAATAATTAATAATCTAGTTTTAAACGAGAATTCAAAATTAACCTGTGAATTCGTTGAGCTAATTGCTTAATTCGTTGCTTAAAAATACTCACTTACGTACTACTGTACTCACTTACGTACTACTGTACTCACTTACGTACTACTGTACTCACTTACGCATTCTACTATACTACTTTAATTTGATAAAACTTTACATAGATTTGGCACCATAAATATGCTAAAATAAAAAAAATAATTAACAGGTTTATTAATTAGATTATTAGAAATCTTCCACAACTTTATATATTTTTATATCCTGTTTATTGTGTCTTAATTCAAACATTTCGTTTTCACTTTTTTTTTTCAACAGAACTTGAAATCTCAAAAACGAGGATTTTTGGATAAATTAAATATTTTTCAAGCTCTTTATAATGAGATTAGCTCTATTATTTTTAATTTTAAACGGCAAGGACCAATCATATAAAGGCGATTCAAACAAATTTACTTGCACATTCGTTGTTCTGTGTTTAATAGTAGTGTCTTTTTTTGTTAAATTTATGCAATTCATCAGCATTAAAGTTTGACAGATTTACTGACCTTCCTAGGTTTTTACATGAGATAACAAGTGTTCTAATTTAATAAGCTGTCATATTATGTATTATTTCAATAACAAAAATATTGGTTTTTTGACCATGCTTGATAGGTGAGAGCGATTCTAAGCACCTAGGTTTTTGGTTTCCGCCTAAGTTGAAAAGGATTAATTCTTTTGTTTTATGCCTTTGAATTATAAGGTACATAAAATTTTGTAATGCTTTTTTTTATTTGTTATGGTTTAAATTTTTTTTTTTAAATTTCTATACAATACAAGTTGATTATAATATCTGTTCCTAATAGGTAAAGAACAATCACCAAGCTAAGGTGCATGCAGATTCTAAACACAGCAAAACATTATCAGAGTGTTTTCCTGGTTACTGATTTTATCAAGATTACAACTGCTGCAATCATTCTTCAGTCCTTTATGTAAAATATTTAAAGCATCAAGATTATATATTTATTTACATATATACAGACTAGTTTGATATTTTTTAACATGGTTATTTTTTTATTGTAAAAAATTCTCTTTTAAGTGGTAAGCTGAAATGACTGCAAGGCCTGAAATAATAAAAACTGCTCTAGATCTCCAAAATTCTGGTCAAAAAAGAAAAGGAAAAAAAAGTACACCCTTCATATGTAATCGTTTGACAATGCTTTGTTTCAGGATTTGCATTTGTTAGGTGACCTGCTTTGTGTTTCATAATTTTAAACATTAGCCAACAGGATTTATTCTGTAATAAATAAGGTATTAAGTTATTTGTACAAGAAAAAACAAACATGCTCTTTCAACACCAATCAGTAAATTCATAACATAAATTCTGTGTGATTTGCTTAGTAAACTTAGGTAAATTAGCAAAAATTAACTAAAATTAACATCGCAGTCAAGTTATTTTTATAGTTCGATTTTTTACCCCTTTTTTTTTTGAATTTGAATCTTTATGATACATTGGAGAGGCCTCTTGTTCACTGTTATAGAAATGTAAAACAATATATTAAAATTTTTAAATATTAGCATTTTCTTTATAATATTCTTTACAGCAAAGCCGATTGAAGTCTCATTTATCTTGGTCTCAAAATGCTGTTTTTTCTTTCTAAGCTGGATAAAATGATTCTAAAAGGTTTTTTTATAAGTTTTTAATGCAAGCAAATGAAAGAAAAAAAAAAGTGTCTGTTCACTAATATTAGTCGTTTGTGTGGCATATTTATTTAGAAAAGCATCACAAAATGTTTTTACAGCCAGGTTCATAAGCAAAAGTAGTTTTTATTTCTTTTGATAAGAACTGTAATTTCAAACAGTATTATGATTTTTATTTCTAAGTATTAAAAATGATGGTTATAATCTTCTCCTTATTTTTGTGTTAATTATGTCTTGCATTATACTTATGGGTGACATGGTACTTGGCTATTTTCATATGTTCTAGAAAAATACTAAGAATTCTGAAGAGGCTAATTATCAAAGTTTATGTATTTTCAAGTGTTTAGCTTAAGCAATTTTTATCTCTACAGGAATCAATTCATAAGAAGTTTTTGAAACAATAATAATTTATAATAATTTTTACTTGCTAACCATTTTAATTAAAGGCCAAAGATAAATAGTTTTTGAGAAAATTAACATTCATTGTTAACATAGGCCCTGAAATTCCCAATTTTTCACAAATGAATGTTTTTCTTACAATTTTATGTTTGTACTGATCATACAGTTTTGATTTCACCCATGTTTATCCGTTTTTTCTGTTTAGTTGCAACAATCCTCGGAATTAAGAAAATTTTCTACGACAAAAAATTGCCGTGGTAAATCCTCTCAGTAATTCTCAGTAAAGAGCGGTAATTCTCGCAATAAATGTTTATATCCACAGCAATATTTGTTTTTTTTTGAGTTTTCAGTTTGGGTTATCACATGACTTCTCAGAGTATTGTTGGCTTTATCACCATATGCATTCTTAATGTGGTGTATAATTTATTTCCGACCGATCTGGCAGTAACCTGAATATATTGCTATATTTGGCATATTGGCGCACTGAAATATTTTTCAGACAGGTAAAAAAAATGAGCATTTTTTGACCTTTTTAAAACGCTAGGCTTATTAATGTGCCCAGAAATACAAGATTTTTTATGACTTTTTAAAATATTACCCTTCATTAGAAGGGTTGGAATTTTGGATCAAAATAGTAAGTGATACTTTAAATATATTGAGAATTTTGACCATCTTTTTTTTTTCTAGATTTTTTCAAAAATTTGGATAAAATTAAAAGAAATTTAATATCATATTTTGCTTAATACCTATAAATTTTGGAGGTATAAATATTCATTGCTTGCTTGTGGAGAGCTATAGAAGACATTTTTTTACCCATTGTTTTTTTTTTCTATGCCAAATTTGTAATTTATTATTTCAAGGCAAAAACAAGGTTTTAAAATTTCCTGAAATCTTTTTTTATTGGTGGAGATCACGGGGTATTATAAATTCACGTACATCGATAAGTTCATAAATTCATAAATTTTCTCAAAAATTTTCGATAATAATCCATCTAATTTTTTTTTAAAGATTTTGCATGGTTGCAAGTCGTGATTTATATTAAAAAAGAAGTTCTCATTTTTTGTTACTGAGTTCAAATATGCCAAAATACATTCATATTATGTTTTTTTGAAAACCGCTTATCAGAAAAAATCTGCATAGAGTTAGATGGTTATTGGGGGATCATTTGAATGACCGACCATCTGCTGAGAAGGCCCCGTTTATGGCCTAGTCAAAACTTTTTTGATTTTAAACTCAAATTATACTGCCCATTTTGGAATATGGTTGGAAATATCATTTCTGTTATATTAGGTGTGTTGGCTCGCTCAAATTTTGTTGGGGCGTGGACATGCTGCTAATAAACAGTCATTTTAGGCTTAAAACAAAAATTTTAAAAATTGCTTTCATTTATAAATTTTTTGTAGTTTGATGTTAGAATGCTCTGTAAGTTTTTTATCCATATGACCACCTGCCAAAAGTTTAGTTTTGGCGGCTGGGCCTGATTTATTGCCCAAAAACATCATCTTTTTCGGACTATTATCAAACAAGTGCACTCTGATTATGTCTAACTTTTTCGGACTATTATCAAATAGGTGTACTCTGATTATGCCTAACTTTGAAATTTTGCTAGGAAATAATAGTTCATAATATGTTGGGCGTATGTTAAGCATCTTGTAAATTTTTTTGAGCAAACTTGAAAATGATGTAAAAGGTTGCCATCATCAGCCTTTTTACTCTTCAATTAAACTTAAATTTTAGATGTTAGGAAGTAGTATTTTAATATCTTAATTGAGCACGTCTGCGATCTTGTTAAGTTTTTATTGGAAGCGCTATTTCAAATATTTCTCGAAGCGTCATTAAACTATTCTTAGTGATATTATCGAATTTTCACTTTCTAAATATGTCTTTAAAAAGCATTATGTTTATTTTGGAGTGAATTTTATCTGAAATAAACATGTAAAAGCAGTTGCTATCAGTTTAATTTACTGACTTTTATTTCCTAATTTAGGACCTTTTGTAACACTTCTATTAATCACTTTAAAATATCAAGAGAATTGTTAGCTGACTTGCATTGTTTCTCAGATCTATAGTGCTTTGCCAAACCCAAATGTAAATAATTTAGAAATGCATCGTAGAAAGCAGGGTTTTCTTGGGGTAACGTTTTGAAACTTTGTAAATATACTGACAATCATCTTGCTTAGTTATAGTGATTAATGCAAACACTTAGATCAAAATAAGCTCTAAAGCTTGTATATGTGACATAAGTTACGATTTGGATAAATTTCAGGATTTCAGGAACTTAAAAAAAGTTGTTCTCTGTTTGTTTCATATATAGTATATCAGTATTTGGACACTAGACTTGTTTCTTCATTTCATCATACAAAATTTGAAAGTCTTTATTGTTTTTTTACTGTTTGTTGTGAGGTAGCTTTGTTACATTAATATAGTAAATATCCATATTTTGGAGTACTAACCATATGTACATAATTAGTTCCAGCTACATTGTAGCCTGTTTTTAGGTGTTGTGCGACCCCTGGTTTTGAAACACCTGAATTTATCAATTTACCAACCACTAATTTTGAACCAGATAACCTATTTCTGTATGCAGTGATATGCAATAAGCCAAACATAATAACGTAGTATTAAATATCAAGTTTATGAGGATTTTTTTATTGTTTTATTTTAGCAATAGCTCAGTGAGGTAAGTGAAATTTCCTGAGGACTGGTGAATTGAGTGTACATTGTTCCTTGATGGTCCTGTTATTAACTGTTGAATGGTAGCAAAACATTTTGATTTAACAAACTGGAAAATTATTGTTTCATTAATTATACTTAGAAATATTTTCAATGCTATCTTTGCAGATTGAAATACCAAATTTGCAGAATTTATCAATAATATCAGACTTTCTTTTTTGATTATGGAACAACTGCCAAATACCACAGAAGGTTTTTTTTTCTAAGAATGATGGGAAGCAGATTTTTTGTATGTCCTTTAAATGTATTATACACCAGAAGGCTTATTGTTAGCATTAGATATTTGAGCTGTTATCTTTTGGTCCTTGAAGAATCATCAGCACTAATGACTGCATTGATTTTGGTATGAATATTTTTTTAACAGTTGCCACCAAAATTTCTGTTAAAACTTTTGTTTTGAGCAAATATCTTCTTACAATTTTTGTTGCTTCTGCTGAAATCTTTATCATCATAATGTGTTATTGCATGTTTTATTGTACTAGAGCAACCTTATTTCTCTCTTCATGAGCCCAAATCTATAACTGGTCTTTAATATGAATAATATCTCGATGGCATTTTAGATTTGGAGCTTAAATAGTGTTTTTTACATTTTTTGTGTGACTTTTTAGGAAATTCTTTTGGCTTTCATGTTTTCATAAACATTCTTAAAGTAATCTTTCCTCTAATGAAAAATCAACAATTATTTGTAAAAAGAATTTTGATTCATCAACATTAATTTTCTCTGAAAGATCTGTAAATAACAAAGCTTTTAGAGACCAATTTCTTATAAAAGATTGTATGCTAAATATTTTTTATAGAAGATTGCATTCTAGATATTTCTTATAATAGATTATTATATTAAATATTTCTTTCAGGAATTTATGTATTCATATTTTATATATAACTAATTTTACATCAAGTTAATTTTTATACATAGAAAGAGTCAATCAGAATTAAAGGTCTAAATTTGGCAACATCAACATCAACCAACCAATCAATCAACCAATAACTTTTGGTTGATTGATGTTGATTGATGAAAAGTTATTTAATTTAATTATGAATTATTTTTAGATTTTTAGATTCCACGAGTGAGTCGAGTAGTACTTGTGAAGAAGTTTGATAAATAAAAGTTTCCGAAATTTAGGGATCTGACCGTTAAAAGATTACCTTGTGATCTTTGAAAAAGTTTTGAGTGAGGGTATTACTTCTTTCAAATCATCAGAACAGTGTCCATTGAAACAGTGACAATGAGGCTACATTTCAGCGATAGGAAACTGATCAAAGATCAGGGTCAAAAAGGTTAAGCATATGAATTAGCATTCTGAATTCGGTAGACATACAGACATACAGCAGAGGCTCCAGCCCAAAGCTGGTAGACTTATAAATTTAAAGTATACTTGTGGACAGAAGAAAGTTTTATATAGTTTTATTTTATTTAGAAAATTCCGAGAAAACAGAGTTCAGCAATAAACTTAACTCTTTCTGTAATGCGCCACTTAAAATATACATATAGATACATGTAGACTGTTTCTATAGCTACAATTTTTCGTAAACCAACTATATTTTGGCATTAATAGGAAGCTAGGTAAAGAGCCAAAAGAAGAAAAAAAAAGAAGCCAAAAGGTACTTTATATCATCTGTTTACATAGAGATAATGATAATGCTCTTAAATAAGAGTTAAACAATCTGCGGTGAATTGGAGAGTATTACAACTACAGGAATTTCATCAGCATCATTTGTAGATTTAAAAAGCTCAAGAGTAGTGTTAACACTTTTTAACTTATTTCTGATAACAGAGATAACAGCCTCAGGTCCATTGAAAAGTGGAAGGATCAAAGACTTTCCTTTATTTTAAAAACTCCTATAGATCTGCCAGAAGTCTCAAGATTTGATCGATTTAATGACCAAGCATTCATGGACCTAGTTTTGGTAAAACGCTAAAGCCTCGTCAATGATTCTTTTATGTCTGTTCTTAATATAACTAGTGCATTGAAAAAGACAAAAATAATGGTTGCGATGACTAATTGCAGCTGTTCACATGTACATTAAGATATCAGCAGATGGATGAATTATGAGAGCCTTGTCAATATTTTTAGAAACGGAGTTGATTACAATGCAGGGCTGTTTGGAAAAAGAATGGTATAAGAAAAGAATTTGGTTGACTTTAGAAGAGATAGACGTAAATAAATGTACTATTCATTACGGTTTTCAGGAAAGATTTTCATCAAACCCAGTAGAATGCAAAGAATCTTTAATTCACTTTTTTGTATTATTCTTAAATTAACAACATAGTTATGTGTTGTGTTTTTTCAACTTTATAGTATGATATCAAAAAGTTTGTATTGTGTTTTAACTTTTATCGATTTAAAAAAAGTATTCAACTGAAGTTGGAATGACGATTAAAGAGTTGAATTGCAGCTAAAGAATCGAGTTTGAATAAACATCAAATACATCAAGAAAAGTTGTTAATGAGGAAAAATTCTTGTTAAATTCTGAAAATTGAGATTTGATCAACTTACATCGCTTTAAGAAATGAATTTCTAATATGAACTTATTTAATGCTTTTAGATTTACAGTCAAATTTCTAGTATCTTTAATATTAGGAGGTATTTTTTTTTTCTGTCAATAAACTTTTCTTTTTCATAATTTGCTAGAATTTTTAAAAGGTTTTTTTTATCTTTAAACAACTTTCATGAAGTCAGAAGTATGGTAGTTTTTTAACCAAAATGAGGTTTTTGACCTTTTCAAATTTTGCTTGTTTTTTGAAAGTTTGATTTTTATTATCGTTACATAAAATTTCTAACAACTTGCGTTTTCTAACAGCGTGCGTTATTAAGTATCTTTTTAAAATATAGTGATGTTTTTCAAATTTTGCTGCTGCGTAGAACATTATCGAAATGCTTGTTAAACCTACATTTTACGGCAAACAGATTATATTATTTAATATTTATATTAATGTTTAATATTGGTATTTTTGCTCGATAAACAATAATTTGCTTATTATGTTGTAGATTTAAAATATGATATGATCATAATGCCAGCTGTAAAGGCTGTTTTGAAATAATCATGAAGAAGCTCTTCTATGGAAAATCTGGATGGATAGGGAAACAGTACCAAGTTGGCAGATATTTTTGTACGATTGAAGATGTAATTGCAGAAGGTCTGTGATTTTTTCATTTAAAAACTATTGTTATTAAGCTGAGGATTTAATTTTTCATATGTAAGTAAACTAATAAAAAAATAAAGGAAAAAGAAGAAGAAGAAGAAGCAATTTTTTGGTTTTTGTAGAATTTTTTTTCTTCAAAAAAATGGTATGATGTGTTTTCCCATTATGGATTTGTTGATCTGTTATAATATTAAGATATTTTAATATAGCTAAGAATATTTTGATTTGCCAACGGGTAATCCCTTCTTCAGACAATTTTAAATAAGATATCGTTTTATAGGTTTTTAATGGAATCAAAAATGCTTCCATAGGAGTTACCAGTGGTTATTTATAATTTTACGGATTGTGCTACGATTAGATTTTAGTAAACTAATTGTAAGTAAGTAAGTAAGTGAGTGAGTGAGTGAGTGAGTGATTGAATGAGTGAGTGAGTAAGTGGGTGGGTGAGTGAGTGAGTGACTGGGTGGGTTAGTGAGTGAGTAGGTCAGTGAGTGAGTATTTATGCACTATCAATAAAAATGCAATAAAATGAATATTGAAAATTTAAATATAATACAATTTTGTAAACAACAGGGTCTGTATTGATAGCAGGGACACAAGAAAAGCCAAAACCTTATTTTTATTGTGGTCCCTCAATGGGTAGGGGGCGGTCTGTTTAAATATATAATATACTTATTTAATATAAATAATATAATATCCATATTTAATTTCTATCTAATTAAACCAGAATCAAATTTCTGTTTTTCTGTTTTGCAAGGCAATGTTTCTTCAAATTATGTTTGAATGAACACCTTCTTTGATTTTGTGTGAAATTAGGCATGGTTCAATGTTTGTTATAGGTTTGATTTGTTACCCTAATTGAATGTTTGGTCTTTTTGCTAACAAAGTTGTGAGATCTTGTTGTTTTGATCAGCAGTTACAGCAGATTTTTTCATTCTGTTAATAGTTAAATGTTTAGATTGACCAATAGAACAGTAGAAAGATCTTTACAAGGAATGCAATATATTATGTTGTTTCTTATGTTAAGATGAGTGGGTCATTTAAATGTGAGAGTGGTTTATGAAGGGTCTGGTATGAGTAGAAAGCAGCTCGGATATTATGTTGACGTAGTCTTAATGTTTTGCTATTTGTTGGGATATTGGCAAGGTTTATATACGATTGGTTTTGTTTTCAATTAAGTTTCTTTTTTTTTTGTGTGCAATAAAATTTTTAGAATAGTTGATAGCAGTCGATGGTATTGGAATGTTTGTGTTAGTTTCCGAGGTCTTTTGGATCAGTGAATATGTCTTGGTACTTTTTTAATTGAACCAAATATTATCAACACGGCATAGAATATGCTGATCAAAACAATAAAATCTCTCAACATTGCTGGCAAAAAGACTAAACATTAAACTAGGGGTATTAAATCTATAAAAGAAACTAATCACAACTAATCACTAGTCACATCTATTCTTATACAAAATCACAGAATCTTTAAATGAATCCGATCATATCAATCATATTTCATACAACCTTGCCAAATTTGTTGCCCACTTATTTTCAAAAAACAACTTTCCATTTCAGTCTGCATTAAATGAATAGTCACTGTTCATTCCACAAGAAATATGCTATTGTGAACTGCAATGAACAGTGATTAGTTATTTTGTAATAAATATAAACTGCTAGTTCCTTTAGAAGTATTTTCCATTTTACTAAAATTGAAACACTGTACATTACAATCCATAAAGTCATAAATGATTACTGGTAATCCCTAGAAATCGGTTTAAACATTAACTGAAGACGGAAGTAGCTTGTCTACCAACTAACGTATCCAGAATAAATGTTTAAAATATGACATATTTTTAGATTATCTAAATATTTCACCAATCACTTCATAGGTTGTTATTTTACACGGTTTAAAAAAGAAAAAAAACAAAGCCATTCTTTGCCGCAATAAGGTTGGCAGTATGTGTACATTGTTAAGTTAAGTTATTCTAGACAAGTTAAAAGATTTTTTCATTGTTCTTAGGAGGCTTCGCATTAGTGTTTGTTGTACGAACTGGGAATGGACAGAAATATGCACTTAAAAGAGTATCAGTAAATGAGAAAGTTGACTTAAAGGTTTGTAAGCAGGAGATTGAAATCATGGTGAGTTTGTTTATTATTTCTTCTCAGTGTGGTTCAAATTAAGATACAAAATATCGTTCTTCTAGAGCCTTGAACTTAGCATTCATCTGGTTGATCATATTCCGATGTCAAACATTTTTGATTTTAAACAAGATTAAAACTAGAATTTCTTGGTTTTTGTTTAAAATATTATATGCTATGCAAAATATCACATAAGCCTAATAATATTTTTAACATCAAACCAAGAATGTAATAACGACCACTTTAATATGACACAGTATCCTTTCAATCACACTAAAATTAGGTTTCTCTACTCAGTGACACAAATTAGTTATATGCATTTTAAAAACTTTATATTTAAAATGTTTGGTCTTTTTTTTCATTATTAGAGGATTAATTGTTTTCTAAAAAATTTTAGGCTTACGCAAGAATGTACGCAAGCAATATGATCTTGTGTCTTTGTCTAGTTTTAATACGGGACACTTTGTCTTGTTGATGAACAGACAAAGGCCTATGTACCATAAAACAGCAATTTTCTGTGTATAACATTTTAAATTAGAAATATGTGCCGTTTGTTTTTTCATCAGAATAAGAATAATTAAAAGCGACCTTTATCATAAGGATATATTATTGCTGTGTTGCGCCTTATTTCAAATTTTAGTTTTCCAATCTTTTGACAAGACTTTAGTTAACTAATCAACACTTGTCATCAAATTTTGTTCATGTATGCTCTGATGATACCATATCCACAGCTTTCTTTCAATTGTAAAGCATGTTTTCTTTTTTAGAAAATGCTTTCTGGGCATAAGAACTCAATTGAGTTCATTGATTGTGTTGTTAATGTGTTGCAACCTGGAATATATGAGGTTCTCATACTCATGGAGATGTGCAAAGGTTTGAACCTTTTTCTGAGCTGAATATTGTCTGATCAAGCATAGATATTCTAGTATTAATTGAAAGAACCCTTTTAAACTCCTATTTTTTTTTTATGAATTGATTTTGTTTACCCATGTTAAAATAGATTTTTTAATCATCTTTTTTTTTTTTTTTACAGGAAAATTTATTTTAAATAATTTTGCTGTTAATTTTGAAATATGATTAAAAATTCTAGAAGCCAATCAGGGTTCTATCAAACCATCTATTTTTGTCTGTTGGTTTGTCTGCCCTTACATTAGTCCATTGGTTAGTTTGTTCTGTTCATTCATACAGTTATGACGTGTCGGCCTGCTCCCATGACTGAAATATTCGTTTGAAAATGACTTCATTGCTTTTTCTTAAGATATAATAATTTTGTGTGTCATTTTGAAATTTAGAGTAAAATATTAATTTTTGGTGTATTCAATTTATTGTTATTAATTGTATTTTTTTTTTGATTTTGTTTATATTTTGTAATCTGCTAGAAAATATTATTTTGCTATATCTCTCTTTTTAAATATTTTATTGGGTTCAGGTACTTAGAAATGACTTCTTTTTCTCAAAGAATTTATTCTAGTTTCGCTGAAATTTTTTTTTTTTTTTTTGCTAGAAAATTTTTGTTTTTTGATAATTTTGACATTTCTGTTATTTCGAAACTTATTTTTCCTTATAATCCACAATCATAATTTGGTTGAAGGTGGGTTAAAAATACCTTGAAATAACATTTTTTGATATTTTTTTCAAGAAACTCTGTTTCTGCTAAAATTTTTTTTAGATATTTTGGAAAAATAGAAAATTAAAAAAGAAAAAGGTCATAATGAATTCATGTCCGTACATGCAGAATTGCAACAAAATCTCTTAATGTTTTTCAAATGTTTTGCAAGAAGGTATGCATGGATATGTAGGGTGGCAGAATTTGATTTTTGAGAAATTTCTTGTTCGGCCAAAATTGGCTCGAAAAGGCCTGAAAAGGTCTAAAATGGCTAAAAACAAAACTATTTTATACATCAGCAAAAATCAGCTCTAAAAAATTAAAAATTTTTCCTGTGATGTAAGTGCGGAAAAATTCTTCTCAAATTATGACTAAAATTTACGAAAATTGTTTGAAAATAAAAACCCAGCTTTGAAATCATTCTTCAGGGGGAAAAAAGCAGTTGTTGAAGCAGGAATAGAAGCTTTACTTGCTTTGATTTCCCACAATAAATCCGGAAAGTTTTCTGTAAACAAAGAGATTAATATTTTTTTATTTATGCTAACACATATTCTGTAAACAAAAAGATTAATATATTTTTTTTTGTCTTTACTTAACAAATTACTGTAAATGTAGTGTGAAAAAAAAAATCGGTCTCAAACATTATTATTAATGATCGCAACAGCAGGGTTTTTGCAATTTTTCTTTCAGTATAAATATAAATGTAGTATTTCGTTTCTATAAAACACACACATGCGTTTCAAATAGAACAAATATGGTGTGTGTTACTGTTCTCCACGAGTAGACTCGATTGATCGTCATTGATGATGGGTATAGACCAAAATAAATTCCTTTAACTTTTTGATGGTATGATATCAACGCTTTTGTTTACAGCCACTTTTTGTTTTAAGTTTTTCTGAAGACAGAAATTTAATGGGTATCATCATCTACTCGTAAAAACAATGATTTTGAATAAATTAGAATTTTTTCAGAGATCCAACTCCAAATTTTCAATTTGTACAGAAAAAATGTAGAACAGCGTAAGGACATGTACGCCAAGATAAAAATCTAAGTTATTTTAAGTTATTTGACTGAAAAAAATGATATGGTTATAAGATTGTTATAAATTTAGTAAGTTTATTCAGTTATATTTCGTACAAAAGTTATTAGCTGTGGTAAAACAGGGATTTTTATTCTATTAGAAATCTTTGGAGTAAATTTTCCAGGAATTTTTTAAACCTTCTTTTAGTGCTATGAATTCTACTTATTACCTTGAATTTCTAATTTAAAAGTCTTTCTAATATGGTTAACAATTTTTTTTTTTTTTTTCATTTAAGTGTGTTTTAAAGTAATCTCAAGCTCAAAGTAAAGTTTTCTTGTATTATGCACTGTTTTTTATATAAAATTTGGTAAAAAATACCTTTCATTTCATGAAAAAAAGATAAAATGGTTTCAAAGATATAGTAATTGTAATTTTTGTTTATTTTTAGCTATAGTCAAATTTATTTCACTGAAAATCTAACGCAAATGTCCAGTAGTTATGACATTACATTACATAAGAATAATATCATGAAGCTTTGTACATAGAACTAATAAACCAAAGAATTGTATATTTCAAAAATTTAAGTACATGTCGCATCCAACATGTACTTAGCTCCAGACCTTTTACTTCACTCATTACAAAAGAACCTGGAACTAGTTATCAATGACATATTTTCAATTTTTTGAGGTATAAAATTCTTTGTTTCATTGATATTGATACCTGTTGAAAGTTACTTCCAATAATTATTAATAATTCTCGGATGGTTAGCTCCAGACCTTTTACTTCACTCACTACAAAAGAGCCTGGAACTAGCTAACAGTGACATATTTTCGATTTTTTGAAGTTTTAAAATTCTTTGTTTCATTGATTTCAACAGGTATCAACTGTTGAAAGTTACTTCCAATAATCATTATCAAATGGAAATTCGTGGCGCTTTTCTCTTTTTAAAGTCTATTGTGGTGTCATAATTACTAGAAAATAGTCTAGATATTTGGTGATAGACATTTAATTGTAATCATATGAATAATAAAAAAAGCTATAAATTCCCATGTTTTTGTTTTTTCATGTAATGAAAACCTTTTTTTTTTGTAGAATTTTTAGCTCTTTAAATTGACACATTATCAAGATGTCTAATAAACTTCTTCAGTAATTGTTAAAGTAATAAAAAAAATATAAAATATAATAATATAAAATATAATAAAAAATTAATAAAACTAGTTTTAAAGATACAATGACATCAATAATAAATTTTTATTCAGAAAAGGTTTATCTTGCCATAAGGTGATTTTCTTTGATTTGAAGTTTTAGTTTATTTGTTTAGTTTATTTTGTTTAACGATTTATTTTGCCAAAATGATTTCATCCGTATAGGGACTTGTTCATCAAGTAATTGTATATAGTGGAGATAATTTCATCCGTATAGGGACTTGTTCATCAAGTAATTGTATATAGTGGAGATAATTTCATTCGTATATGGACTTGTTCATCAATTAATTGTATATAGTGGAGATAATTTCATTCGTATAGGGACTTGTTCATCAATTAATTGTATATAGTGGAGATAATTTCATTCGTATAGGGACTTGTTCATCAAGTAATTGTATATAGTGGAGATAATTTGGCCCATATAGAGACATGTTCACCAAATAAGTAACGTTTTGTTTTATTGAATTATTGGGAAAAAAGCAAATTTCTTGCTCTTAATGGAGAAAATCTATAGAAAACTTTTCAAAAATTTGTGTACAAACTGAAATTTGTTTCAGGGACACTTATGTTAAAAATTAGTTTGATGTTCCTCACAAATAATTTTCCCGTAGCTACATTTTTATGTTGAAATTTTGTTGAAAACATTTTATTGATTTACAGTCAGGGGCTTGTCTTGACCTTTTTCAACTTGCTCTCAGGGCTTGGGCACAAGCCAAAATTCAAAAAAAAAAAAAAATATTACTGAATTAACATTTTGTTTATGATTTAGAATCTTTTTTACATTCAGAAGACTAAAGCAAGTTAATTTTATCTGTCTTGAACTTATGGGAATGCTTAAATAGAAAAATATATTAGACTACATCCTTGAACTTCATTTTAATATTATAATATTTTTAGTACCGTGCACTTTAGACCTGTAGCTGTGCAAGTCTAAATTAAATTAGCATAAAAATTATGTTTGAATTCTTTCTAAAATTTATGATGTTAAAAAATCATCTTTTTAATTTATTTAATTTTTAATTTATCTTTTAATTCACCAAAAATTATAGATCCCTGTTTGATTTGCTGTTATGAAAAACTTTATTAATTTTTTTTTTAAAGCTTTGAATAGTGTTAAGATAATATAGAAAGAATATTTTGACCTCTATGAACACTTGTCATTCCGGTTTCTGGTGAAAAGCCCTAGCAGAATATTATGTTATCCTTTGCTTCTAACACTTTAATTTCTTTTGAAGTTTTGGTTGAATCTTTTAACTTTGAGAAGATTTATAGTGCGATTTTATTTAATCCACTTTAAAGCTTTTTGGTATTTTTTTTTATTTAACCAAATGTTTGTTTTACAAATATTTTTACCAATATTTAACCTGCAAGTTATTGCATATTGGATAAGTTTTTGAGAACTATTTTTTGCATGCAAAAAAAAGTTTGAACCAAGAAAATTTCAAGAAAAGTTCACAAAACACAAAACATTTATGTCTAACCACATTTCTTTGATTGTAGGTGGTGTGATTGATCTAATGAACGACAATATTACAACTGGCTTCTCAGAAAAGATGGTTCTAAAAATATTCTGTGATACTTGTGAAGTTCTTTCATTGATGCATCATAACGATCCTCCGATTATTCACAGAGACCTTAAGGTATGTCACCAGAGCTACTGTTTTTGTCTGATTCCCAATTGCCTATATCTAGACTTTTTCTTTTTTTTCTGCAGACTAGGTAAAAACAAATCAAATTTTGTCCGAAAATGACATTCTCCACTTTTTCACTAGGAATTATATTTTGATTTTGCCACAGTTGTGTTAAAAAAGCTTTTTGTGATAACTCCAGTGTTGCTGTCATTTCAAAAAAGTTGTATCCATTCTGGGTTTCAGACTAAAGAAGGTTCAAATTTTGTCTGAAAAGAAAATTTTGGTTTTTCTTAGAATTTCTTTTTCTATCCTGAAATTTTTTATGGTGTTAGTAAATTTTGTAAATTTAGTCATTTTTATCAGGCTTAACCCTTTAACAGTCCCATTTTAAAATCATTATAATGGAAGCTTTAAGTCCACTATTTTTCTATTTTCCACTAATTAGGTGGTCTCTAAATGTCTCATTTTTAAAAAAATTTTTTTTTTAATTACATATTTTTGCATATCACCAAAGAACTGTGTATGTAAATTTTTAAAAACTATTCTTAACACTACCATCACAATGACATAAACTTAAGAGTGTTATCATACATTTAATGATAAAAAATTGTCGCTATCGCTATCGCTATCAGAAACACTGGACTTTTCTTCCAAAATACTGTATTCATTGTCAGAAAGTAGTACACCTAACTCCTAAATACCTTAACTATTGATGAACATATACTTAGTAATCTATCCATTTGTATAAATTCGCTTACTTATTGAAGATTTTGGCATTGAAGTAGCTGGTTGTTCTGCCATATTTTTTTCAAAAGTAAACACTTGAAAATCGTATTTGAAACGACGTAATTTAAAATAAACTGTTGTAAAAACTACAAAAAGTCTGTAATTGTACAATAGTTAATTCTGTGACGTTGAGACGTATTATTACTGATAAACATTAACGAAATAGGAAGTAATGTGTGAAACCGTAATATTATGGCAGGGACATTTAGAAACTGCTATCGAATTATGTAATAATATGGTAGGGACTGTTAAAGGGCTTAAGGCTCTTTTCCAAACAGTCAAACTTTTTTCTGTAATTTTTTTGATTCTGCCAAAATTATATATGCTAAAAATGACTTTAAAGATTTTATCAAGACAAGAAGTCTGAAATTTTTTTTAAAACATTAACTATAATGGTGGGAAATCATTGAAAGTCAAACTTATCATGCTGATTTTTGGGTTACTGGCATAGCCCTAGAGATTCACCTCTGACTATTTGTTCATTCACCTGTCCTTTGTTGTCTGTCCGGCCGTTTTTTCTTCAGAATAGTTCTTTACTTTGTTTGAAATTTTGCATGAAGTTATACAATCAGTCATATGAGAAAATAGATGATGGTTTTATTTGCCTGAAAAAAAATCTCTTTTTTTGAACCAAAAAATCCCCAGATTAGTTATTTAAGGCATCTTTTTGAAATTTACATGAAGTTAAAGGTTCGTAGAGGGCTTCTTATACCTCCTATGATAACTTTTTTTAAATCCTTGTTCCTCGGGACTGGACCTCAAAACAACGTCATTTCTCAAAATCTGTCAATTATTTTTTTTTTAAAATTGTGTATGTAGTTTAAAGTATATAGAAGGAATTTTTTTACCCCGTGATTGTGACCCAAAATTTGTTTTGGTTGAAAAATGTTATATTGTGATATATGTTTACAATTAATTTCCTTATTATTTTTTTTATTTCAAAAACTCTAAAAATGACTTTAATTAAATTATTATTAAATATGTTATATATTATATATATTATTAAATATATTAATTATTAAATATATTAATATAATTATATATATATTATTAAAGACTTCAAAAATTTTTTTTCCTAAACTTGTGCTACAATTTAATTTTTCTTGAGCAGGTCTTTGAATTCTTTTTGTCCAGGAGTCCTTTAGTCACTGAAGTGCTTGTCAATTAATCTTCTTGTTTCTTTTTTGTATATTATAAACAAGAACAGTGAATGTATTCATCACGAACATCACATTGATTATCAGTATTATATTCAAACAGTAATATTTCAAGAGGAAAACTTATATCAGCTGTAATATTACCAAAAAAAAAAAAGGAATTAAAATGTTACTGTGGACTGAGTTAATCAAATGGATGTTTAGCGCTTACATAAAATACTGGTGCCATTATAATTGCAATGCATTTATTATTCTTTTACAACATTATTTCATCGCCAAAGGTTTTGGAATTATTAAATAGCGCTTTGGGACAGCAAATGTTTTTATCTACAAACAAGTGATACCATACCTTCAGGTTTTATTTGATTTGTGAATCTTTTTCCTTGAATTTTTTTTTACATGTAGGTAGAAAATGTTCTGATTAAAGAATGTGGTGATTTTGTGCTTTGTGATTTTGGTAGTGCTACAACAAAGGTTATGAATCCTTCTAAAGATGATATACGACAATGTGAAGATGAAATTCAAAAGTAGGTTCTTCAAAAGTAATGAGGCCACTGTTGTTTTGGTATACCTGTAGTTCTAGAAAAGAATTAGAAAACAACATTTTTTTTCACAATGATAGTTCAAACTGAGGAATGGTTTGTTATATCTACATATATTTTAAATCTTTTGCAACATCTCTAAAGTTTGATTTGTAAATGTAAACACTTTGCACGCTATAGGGAAAATTCTATATTATATAACATGTATGAGCTATAGACCGTTCATTTTTAAGCAAAAAAAAAAAAAACAACAAACAAAATTTCTCTTTTGTAACTTTTGTTATATTAAAGTGTAAGTGTACTGTGAGGGCTCATTTTTTAGCTTATATTTTTTTCTCTTCAAGAACGTATTCTGTTATATCAGACGTGTTTTATTTGAATTGTTGTGTTTTTTAAGAATTTAATCATACTTGACATTAAATTGTACATTACATTATAAAATACTTTTTAAAAGAGTAGAATATTTCACTTAAACGATGTTATCTTGTGGTTAAACAACATTAGCAAGTAGATTTATTCATGATTTTTCTACCATTATGCATTGCAAAAATATTGGATATATATATATTTATTTTACTTGGAAATTTTGTGACTAGTTATTTCCGTTTTACATTACACCAAGCTATTTTATCTATTACGATAAATGGCATCTCCACCAGTGTGTTTTTCTTGTTCTATTGCGATTAACAAGTCAGATGACACATTGATATCTTGTAGTAACTCCCTTAATATTTTTCACCTTGATTGTGCTAGCATCATGCTGTTGGAGCTAAAAGTTTTAGAACGTAATAACTCCAAGATTTGATGGTACTGTAACAGTTGCAATAAATTGACTATAATTAATAATTCATCAACTAAGTCTGAAAATGACCTGGATAATATAAAACAGCAAAACAGCTCAACAACTTGAAATTTTTCTTTAAATCTACTATTCTCGAGAGTCAAAAATCAAATCTTAATCTTGAAAATTTAACTAGTAAAACATTAAAAGATGACATAAATTATTTCATGAACGATTTAAAAAAAAAATATAATAATAATTAAGGTAATCTTTCAATAATTAATAGAAATAGATATGAGACGCCTGTTAACGATGGGACAAATTTTCGTCGATATTATGATATAACACATTAGACATTAAGTAGTTAATCAAAGTCTTACTAACTGAAGAATATATATTAAATCGTTTTCGGATGCTACATGGTCCACATTTTGCATTAAAAAATTTCTCTTCTTTCTAAACTAGTAAAAAAAAAACACATTCATGTTCTAACTATAGTGGAAACTAAACTAGATGAATGATTTCAAGACCAGTTTCTAATCAATAATTTTAAAAGACCGTTTAGGTGTGGTGTGAGTGGTAATAGTGGAGGTTTGCTTGTTGTAATAAGGGCAGATTTGCCTATCAGAAGACTCACTAGCTATCTATCACCGCTGGATATTCAGATTATTCCGGTACAAAGAACTCTTGGTAAAAGGAAGTAGCTTCTCTTACCAGTTTAATCATTTGCTATAGAGTTTTTAAGAAGTTTATCAAATATTATTTATTTTTATTTAAATGAATGCTTTATTGCTTATGGTTACATGAACTTAGAATTGGGTCATTCTCATATTATAGATTTTATGGGAAACTATAGTCTTTCTAATATAATAATAGACAACACATATTTTAAAGCCAGCAAGTGATCTTGCATTGACCTTATTTTAACAAATGTAAGAATGCTATTTAAGAATACCCATTCTGTAGAGACAAGTCTAAGTGATTATCACCATATAATTTATACGATGTTTGAAACAAAATATTCTATTGCCTCAATTGATTGAATATCGAAATAAGCTTAGTTTAAAAAAATTTTTATCTGATTTTAATTATTATTTTTGTAGTCAAAGTTCCTTTTTTACTTTATCAAATTTTTCTTCTTGCGATTTAATATTAAAGAGTGTTTTAAAACTCATGCACCCGTGAAAAATAATTATGAAACAAAAAGCCATTTGTTGATAAGCAGGTTCATAAAGAGATAATACAAAGAGCTTTTTAAAAAACATTGCTAATAAATCTGGAAAATTAGCAGACATTCAAGTTTTTAAAAGACAACAGAATTTTGTTGTAAACCTCAACACACTATATTTCACTTGATTCAGAAGTGGCAGCATTGTCTAGACAAGAAAGGCTTAACAATCCTCATGAATTTGTCTAAGGCATATGACTATTCCCCATGATTTGTTCTTAGCTAAATATCTGCATACGATTACTTACTTAATTGCTTGTTTGCTCATTCGTTTGCTTGCTTTCAATATGCTATTTCAGTTTGGCAGTCAAAAATTATTTTTTTTATATAATTTCATTTAGATTAAAAGATTATTATTTTGATGTGAGCTATGCTGAGTGTGAGAAAAGAGTTATAGGACTGCAATATTTTATTTCGCCTAATTTCAATCACAGAGGTGATTGAAATTAGGCAAAATAAAATATTAAGTAGATAATTTTTTTTTTAGGGCTAATCAATAACAAAATGATAAAATTATTTTATTATTAAAAAAAGAAAAGAAAAAAAATATGTTATTTTGAAATGGATTCATTCAAAATTTGCGATTGCAAAGCAATGAATAAGTGGCTGTCCAAGCAAAAATATGCATTTTGTATAATGATTTATTTAACTACATATATAATGTATTTAATAGTTATTTTATATTAGTAAATATTATTTAAAAAAGGGTTTGAGCTATGTGATTTCCAATCAGTGTACAAGACATGGTTCACCCTTGTTAAGACTCACCAGTTGTACATACTGATTGGCAAAGAAAGAATCAAAATTCTTTCAACTGACCTACATTGTTCAATACTAGTGGCATGGAGAAAGCAAGTATAATTTAGCTATTTTATAATCTATATGCTGTTTAAAGCACTGTTCACACACACAAAAAAAAGATAACAAGAATAATATTGTTTCATCAATGCTGTTCGTGTAAAAATGTGTATTAATGTTGCAAAAATTTTCAAATTTATTTAGGTTTTTTGGTAATACATATATATACAGTTGATATTAACTCAAAATATATTTTTTTAACCACATTCATCAAAGTGTAGTGAACCTAGAAAAAATTTGTAATAAAACGTTAATCATTAGAATCGCAATTTTTTTGAACTTTTTACAGAAAAAATTCCACCAAAACAACTAAAATGTTTCCCCTACCTTACCTGTCAGGATACTATAATATCTCTGTAGGTGACAATCTTGTAGGATACCCTTTTTTCCTGATGTGGCCATTTGCATGTAATTGTGCTTTCATAGCATAGCAATTGATACATTCTGTTTGTTGCCACCTGAGTAAAATTAGTTATTGAGCTACAATGCGGCTACTCAAAATATTGTTTGAAGAACAATTCAATCCGACAGTGTTATTTGTTCTTTTGTTCAAATACTTTTTTAGCAGTTGTATTGCATAGTTTAATTCCTTTATAAACATACTGCACATCATATAACTAGTAAATTTAGAATAGGTATACTTACCATAAATCTTTTTAGTAAGATATATCCTAGATACAGAAACTTTTCCTTTGTTACAAATGGATTGTTGAAGGTGGAGCATATCCCTTGGATGGATTTTCTGCTTTGCTCCTCGAGTTTGATCACTGATGTTTTTCCTTGACCATACAAGTCACAAACACCCCAGGCATGTATAAACAAAAAATTTCTTCAAACAGTGTCTGGTAACAGAGATAAAAGTTCTTTCACACTTATGAGCTCCAAATCCTTTTTATTTCTCACATTGATGGCTCCCACATAAGAAGTAATACAAGAAAATACAAGTGAATAAATCATTTGAAAGTTATTTAACAAGAAATCAAGAGTTTATTAAAGACTCTGAACTTACTTTTGAAGAGTTTGA
>JAUZNK010027432.1:0-19444 GCA_035046665.1 Euphysa ruthae
GTTACAAGAACCCATCTTATTTTAAAATATTATTTCAAAATGATAATGGGATATTCTAATGCTATACATAGATCCAAATGAACAAAGATGTTTAAAGTAATTATTACTACTCAATTTTATTTTATTTTACCTTTGATTAAATGACAGGCATTTAGATTACCTTAGCCTCACTCATAGTGGCGATCATTTAAAATTATTGATATAAATTATTATTGCTGTAAGAACAATATCAAATAGCGTGGAATTCAGAAAGCTTGCTTGGAGTTATTATAATTTTATTATGTTTTTGGTAGTCTATGGTGACCCATCAGTATCCAAAAGTTTTAGTATGTTATTTTGTTATCTGCTTTTAGTATGTTAGTTTGATATTCATTACATTCCAACTTATCCATTTTTATTTCAAACCTAAATAGTTTTTTACTTTCCATTTTCCTGTCCAGTGAAATATGGCTTTCATTTTACACTTAATTTTCCGAATCATTCCTATACGTTTTCTAAATTTGATTTTACCTCTTGATAGTATTTTTATTTGCATATCTTGGCTAACGTCCCAGCAGTATCAACGAAGCAAATATCCGACTCACTCAAGGACATATAATTTTTTCTTCTGTTTTTTTCTGAGGATATATCTGAGTAAGTCTCTCTCATTCGTTTGACAAAGTTTCCCCTACTACCTGGGCTTTGAAAAAAAATATGTTTTCAAACTTCTGAGGCGTAATGGGGAGATATTCGGAAGATATTATCACCCTTGATTATCTTGATAATACGCGAAGTTTAATTTAGGCTTGAGAATTTGACTTCGGATAGATCATAATAAATGATTGGTTATGCATCAGTTCATCCATTTGTTCCTTGTTCATTGATGAAAAATTGTAAAAACACAAGAAATGTTAGATATTAAAAGTTATGTCCTAGTTTACATTAGGTTTTAGTCTCCGATATGCAGAAATCGCTCTGGTAGGCGAGATTTCCTCCGGCTTAGGTAGAATAATTTCGCGCTGGGTTGATACATGTTGATTAATGAACGGAACTTCCTTCTCACTCAATTCCAGAAACCACATAAACATTCATCATGTGTTCATTCGTTATGTCACAGCCCTTATCGACGCCGTCATACTTTTCTGGAAAGGAAAAAATGTAATCTGGGACTCTTGCTGGAAGTTTTATGTCTTTCTGCATTCTGTGACTATGCCTGTATGCAATGAATGCATCGCATTCTTTGTGAACGATGGGTATGTAGATAAACACAATAAACTGTCGTTGTAGCACATCACATGGATCATATTCACCAGAATTTTAAAGCATAGATAGCTGCTCCTTAAAAATCGCTTATGTAGATACACTTTGCCATTTTTCCAGTTTCCGTTCATTTATCGATTCGCATAAACCTACGCAGGCGTCTAATTTCGTACAACAAATCAAAATATCTTTTCCCAATTATGGATGGGTTTTAATTTGAAGGAAGTACATATAAAAACAACATATTCCATGAGAATATATCGGTACGTCCATACACTCCAATCAGTAAAGTTTATCATGCCTATCCAACGAAATTACTAATAATGGACGATCATGAAAACTGGGTTTTCTTCTTTTTTTTTCTTTATCTTTTTTTTGAGAAAAGATCGATCATCTATGTCTTGCAGATCTATATTAAACATCAAATTTTTAACAAGACCACGAGGAACGTTAACGCCATGTTGAGTTCGTAACTTCAATGAACGAATTACCAATAACTGTCCAGGTCCCTCAGTTTCATTTCCAACAGATTTCACTATTTTTTTGTATTTGAGTATCATAATCAATATATCGGATACCAAAATGAGAGAAGGCGTTTGGCGTTTGGCGTTTGGCAAGTGTAGCAGCACTCCATTGATAACCGGAAAAATGACGTCGTACGAAGTCGAGTATTTCTAGCCGTCTTATGTTTTGTGACGCATACTTTCTTAAATCTTCCACTAGATCAAAATTTGATTTCCAACAACATACCATAATTATTATACCCTAATAGATAGTATAATATGATATAAATCTCATATTATAAAAAATAAGGTCATATTATAATAAAATATAGACTTTCATGAAAGATAAGTGGTGTTTCTTAATATCAACCCGGCCAGTGACGCATTTAAGAATTTTAACGGTTTAAGAAAAGATTAAAATTGCTTTCGAAAGTGCTGATTTGAATTGGAATTCTGAGATAAATTCTTTGAAATGTACTACCTCAAAAGCATGGTTTCTTTTTAGTTCTTAAAGTTTTTTAATTTTGGATGTACTTAGTAGAAAGTTCCTTATAAAAAAAATGAATGTATGGACAAATTTATCCCTTTTCAAATTTTTCTAATCCTCACCTCGCGACAAAAATTTATAGCTTAATTTTTATTCTTAGGGATGGACTAAAAAGCCTTAAAGGCTTAAATTAAATTTCATAAAAAAATTTGAACTTAGAATAAGAATGTCAGATTGCACTGGTTGTTTGCATATCTTAATTATTACTTCGCTCACTGCAATCAAAAGTTTTAATCTCGAATACCCATTTCTCGAAATTTCACTATCTCGAACTTTTTTCGCGAGTCCCTTGACCTTGCTAAGACGAGACGATAGACCCTGAAGATATATCACTTGAAGTTATGCCAAAAACATCCCCCTACCACCCTCTCATCTTGGAATATAGCTATTTATTACAAAGAATTAAGAATTTTTTTTTTGCAGAACTTCAGTTTATATTTATAAGGTCTGCGAACTACATTTATTTTGTACACTTTTCAAACATATTAAAAAAAATAAAAAATAAAATATTTTAAATAAGAGAAGAAGTAAAATATTTAAAATTATATTTTTTATGATAAGCCATGGAGAAATTCCATGTCGTGTTACAGCATTTCAAACATAAAACAATGAGTGAAATACCCTTTTTGAAGTTATGTAATTGAATTATATTAGTTATATTGCATGGAATTTTGAATCCTGTTAGTAAAGAAACAATAGAAAATATTGGCCGGTATTGATTTCGGGCATCGATGTCGGACAACTGGGTATTTATGTCGGACCACTAGGAAGCTTAGATATCGAACAAGTGGGTTGTCAGACAACTGGGATGTCGACCAAATGGGTTCCATCTTGTTCGAAAGCCAACTTTCGGACAACTAAGCCAAGGAACAAGCAGTTGACGAAAAAATAGGATGACCACATTGTTTTCATATTTAAAAAAAAAAAAGCATTTAATGTATTTATATTAAAGTCCAAGTTGAAAGAAATTCATCGAGTTTTCGAGCGAAGCACCACAAGTTCTGATTGCAAACGAACTTGAAAATATCTCAAATGCTGCTGTTGCAAACTTACCTACGGTGGACTGCATGAAAAGAAATATCCGAAATCAAAGAGTGGATGAAATCCACGTTCAATATTATTTTGCTTTGAGATTGCTGCAATAAATTCAGCTCGTCGTTTATTTCCAAACCCTGAAATAAGTGGGTGCTTTTTTCATCGAACAAAAATTGTTTTGAAAAAGTACAAACCGTTGTTCTATAATGGCGATATATGGAAGACCAAGAGTTTGCCCTGAACTTAAAAATGATACCAGTTTTTGTTTTCATACCCCCAAAACACGTTGTCGATGTTTTCGAGAGACTGGCAGGCTATTCAACATACCTGCGATGAAAATGCTGACTCAGTTATTTCGGCGATACTTATATTGGCAGGTATGATTTAAATGGCTCTCCAGCAGTACCAACTTTTGCTACCAAAATGTGGAACATGTTCCACCGAACTGTTGAAGAATTTCCATGAATTAACAATAACATTGAAGTTTGGCACAATAAGTTTCAAGGTATATGTGCCAGCTACATCCATGTGTACAGCTACAGTGTTAAAAAATTCCGAGTCACTTGATCGGTTGTCCATTGTGCAGGCAGAAGCGGGGCATCCACCACCCGTTTAAAGAATTAGTTATTTGAATAATGACGAGAGGACCTTAAACATTGTGGACGACTTTGCAAATAGAGAAAATATCCAGTACCTTAGAAGTATTGCATACAACGTATAGGATCTTCATTCATTGTTTTCATATCAAACAAAAAAAAACATTTCCGAGTGAAATTTCTTGTAGTTTTTGGATACCATTTTTCCTCATTATGTTTAATTTCGTCTTGACATTTCATTGAAAAGGAAAGTTTCTTGTAAAACTGCATGTTTTTTATATCTGTTTCAGTTTATTTAAGGGGTCGATTTTCGTAAGATCTTGGAATCATCAAAATTCATTTTGTTTGTAATAAAAAATGTTTTTATTCATGACCACTAAGATAAAAGCTCCAACATCTCAGTTTGAATCCGAATTATTTGTTTGGTTATCGTATGCTTTATTTTGTATGAGATTGTTTGTTAAATAAATTTTTAGCTGGGTATTTATTTGAGCATGGGTTTTAATAGAAAGTACGGTAATAATAAAATAATATATAATGATAATTTGACTCATAAATCTTGAGATAATATTTTGTCGTTTCATTTTCAGAAATAATTAACAAGCAAAAAAGTTTATAGGGCATTATTTTATTGATATATGTATATATTAATCAAGTGTTATTATTGTTATTTTTGATGAATAGTGTCAAGTTATGTAGAAGTCAAGTAATTGTCCATAGTTGAACCATGAAACAATAAAGGTATTTCTTGACTTAATTGGCGAAAAACCTTCATTCTCCGAATGAAATGAATTTGCTTTTCACATTCAATTTAAAAATATGGGAAAAAGTGTCCATGTGATTAGATACCGCGATGTTGTAGGTTTCGACATTTTAATAAATTTCTTGGCGGTAACTTTGCGGGGGGAAAATTTCCTGTAGGAAATTTTCTTTTCGGCAATTTTCTAGGGAGCAATTTTCCGGGGAAAGTTTCTCGCGGAATAATTTTCCGAGAGCAATTTTCCGGTGGGGCAACTTTTACGGGGGCAATTTTCCTGTTACGAAGTTGATTAGCGCATTTAGATATACGAAGTAAAGCTACAGGAAAATTGCCCCCTAGAAAATTTCACCACGAAAATTTGCCCCCAAAAGAATTGGCCCCAGAAAATTTCACACAGAGAAAATCCCCCTGTAAAATTATTCCCTGGAAAATCGCCCTCTCCCCAGAAAATTGCCCTCGAAAAAATTTCCCCCTGGAAAGCTGCCCCTCAGAAAATGGCCCCACAGAATATTATTAAAATCTCGAAAATTACAACATTGCGTTATTAAATCACATCGACACTTTTTCTATATTTTTCAACTGAAGGTGAAATACAAATTCATTTCATTAGGAGAATAAATGTTACCTTTATTGATTCACGATTCAACTATGGACAGTTACTTGACTTCTATGTAATTTTGCCATTCTTCATAAAAAATAACAATAATACCAATTGATTGATATATACATATACCAATGAAAATAATACCTATAAAGTTTTTGGCATGTTAATTATTTCTAAAAGTGAAATTTGTGAGTCAAATGATCATCATATATTATTTTTTATTACCGTACTTTCTATTAAAACCCATGCTCAAATAAACATTCAGCTAGAGTTAGATTAAACAAACAATCTCGTACACAATAAAACATACAATAATCAAAAAATTAATTCGGATTCAAATTGAGATGTCGGTCCTTTAATCTTACAAAATGGATCATGAATAAAAACATTTTTTATTACAAACAAAATGTTATTTTCGATCTTCAATTCAAAGAAAATTTCTCGTAAGAAAATTGCCCCCTTGAAAAGTTTTCTTTTAATTAAATTGAAGCATGCAGTTTGACAAGAAATTTTCCTTTTCAATGAAATGTCAAGACGAAAACTACATTATGCAAATTAAAAAAAATTGAACAAAATGAGCAAAAATGGTATCCCAAAACTACAAGAAATTTCACGAGGAATTTTTTTTTTTTTTTTAATATGAAAACAATTAATGAAGAGCTATATGCTGTATGCATTACTTCTAAGGTACTGGATATTTTCTCCATTTTCAAAGTCGTCCACAATGTTTAAGATCCTCTCGTAATTTTTCAAATATCGTCTCCTTTGAACAGGTGGTGGATGATCTGCTTCTGCATGTAAAATGGACAACCGATCAAATGACTCGGAATTTTTTAACAGTCCCAGAAATTTCCATAATTTCGGATTATAGCTGGTACATATACCTTGAAACTTACTGTGCCAACCTTCAATGTTATTGTTAGTTCTTGGCATTTCTTCAGCAGTTCGGTGGAACATGTTCCACACATCGATAGCAAAAGATATTATTGCTCGAGAGTCATATAGAGGAAACCTGATAATATAAATGCCCCCAAATAGTCGATAACTGCATCAGCATGTTCATCGTAGGTTTGTAAAATGTGGTCTGCCAGTCTCTCGAAATCGTCGACAACGAGTTTTGGGGTATGAAAGACAAAATTGGTTTCATTTTTAAGTGGAGAGCAAACTCTTGGTCTTCCATATATTGCCCTTTTAGACCAACGGGATTTATTATTTTCAAATAAATTTTTGTTAGATGAAAAAAGCATCCACTTATATCATTTATGAATTTATAGCAGCAATCCCAAAATCAATTAATATTGAACGTGGATTATACCTAGGAACTATGTTGCAGTCGTTTTGTTCTGGAGAAGTGCGTAAACGCGAAATCGTTCTTCCATTTACTCTTGCGTGTGTCATGTAAACTTGGAAAAATACATCAGGATAAACTTTGAACCTCCCATCGTTGTACTAATCCTCCGATTCAGGCAGAAGTCGAAGGACCTGGGAGGTGGCGAATCTTAACGTTTCATCATTATCTCCAATAATGCTATCAAATAAAAGTATTCACAAATTTGAGTTTTTTGAAATTCTACATGAAGTTGCGGTATTGCTCCTCTAGCTATTGTATTAGGTGGATTGTTTATATTCTTTCTTTGGTTTCGAATATTTCTTTTTACATGGTCCACCGTAGGTAAGTTTTCAAAAGCAGCATTAGTGCTATTTTCAAGTTTGTTTGCAATTAGATCTTGCAGTACTTCGCGCGAAAACTCGGCAATTTCTTTCAACTGGGACTTTGTCTGTGAAATTAATACAAATGCATTAATTTTTTTTTAATATGAAGGTAATGGTATCATCCCACTTGTTCGACAGCCCAGTTGTCCGAATTTTGTCACAAAAACCTGGACTTTCGAAGAAGTGGGAACCTATTTGATTGATATCCCAGTTGTCTGACAGCCCACTTATTCGAAATCTAAATTTTTTCCCAGTTCTCCGACACCGATGACCGTCATCGATACCAGCTAATATTTTCTATTGTTTCTTTACTAGCAGAATTGAAATTTCAATGAAATATAGTTAATATAACTAACGAATTTCAAAATTGGTATTTTTCACCCATCGTTTTATGTTTGAAATTCTGTAATAAGACATGGAATTTATCCATGGTTTATCATAAAAAATATCATTTAAAAATTCTGAATATTTTACTTTCTCTCTTATATAAAATATTTCACTTTTTAAAAATCCGTTTGAAGACTGTACGAGATAATTGTAGTTCACAGCCCTTTTAGATATAAAATATAATGTTGTAAAAATAAGACTTAATATACATCTCAATTCATTGTAATAAGCAGCTATATTCAGAGGAGACAGGGTGGAAGTGGTCTTGACATAACTTCAAGTGACATACCTATCGTCTCGTCTTAACAAGGTCAAGGGACCGGCGAAAATAGTTCGAGATAGTGTAATTTCGAGAATTGGATGTTTGAGATTAAAACGTTTGGTTGTAAGTGAGTAAAGCAATAACATATTACAAACAACGATTGCAATCTGACATTTATATTCTAAGCTGCAAATTTTTTATGAAATTTATGTTGAGCCTCTAAGCCCTAAGAATAAGAATTTAGCTGTAAATTTTTGTTGTGAGGAGAGGATTAGACTTTAAAAAAAGTTTGTAATGAGAAAAATTTTTCCATAATACATACTCTTTTTTAGTAAAAAACCTACTACTAATAAGTACCTCCAAAATTAAAAAAACTTTAAGAACTAAAAAGAAACAATGCTTTTGAAGTTAGAAAATACATTGCAAAGAATTTATCTCAGCATTCCAATTCAAATCAACATATTCGAATGCAATTTTAATCTTTTCTTAAACCGTTCAAATTCTTGAACATGTTACTGCCCGCGTTGATACTAAGAAACAGCCTAAGAAACTTTTAGAACTATAATTTGAATTTGAAATAAATTTGAAACTAATAGAAAAGATGCGGAGGGCGCATCTTTCACAGCTATCCGCAGAAGAAAAATAGCAGGTCTATGTTACAATACTCAACTGACTAGCACTTTAAAAAGAAAAACTTGAACTTTCAAGAAAAGCACTGTAGAGTATCAGAGGTTGGCAATATTTACTAAGTTTACCCTTATTACTTCGGTTACGACACAAGATGGTCGATGTGTATGCTCATTGACTACACCAATGATTTCGTCAGCGAGGTCAACCTTGATCTTTGCTTTACATTGGCCTT
This sequence comes from Euphysa ruthae, assembly GCA_035046665.1. Lineage (NCBI taxonomy): Eukaryota > Metazoa > Cnidaria > Hydrozoa > Anthoathecata > Corymorphidae > Euphysa > Euphysa ruthae. Next base: position 8,509 of record JAUZNK010027432.1, read on the forward strand.
TTCTACTTAATTTGCATTCATACGAACGTAAATCATTTGCGAAGTGCTTTTGAAAAACATTAATAAAACCATCTTACAGAATCTTCGCATTTCTTCTTTTAATATCGACCAACTCCATTTTGTTCAATTTTTACTTTTCGCAAACTATTACAGAACAACTCAGACTTCTTAATGTAGTGGATGATAATTAGTGGAAATTCTTTATATGATTTCACTTTATAATTTGATTCTTCTTTGTGTATTAAATTATCACACCATTAAACTTAAAAAAACAAGACCGTAAAAAAAAAACATAATAATAAAAAGAATTTGCTACAGTAATATTTAAACTTGAAATAAACATTGACATTTACACAGGTCGAGGATGCTAAAAATTATAAATAAAATTTAAGTCGAACTCTAACTTCTGTAAAAAATAAATACAAATAAATTCCTTAAATGTCATATTCGTAATCTTAAACAATTTTCTGGAAGGTTATTTTCTTGGGGGCAATTTTATCAAGGGGCAATTTTCCGGGGGAGAATTTTTTTGAGGGGAAATTTTTGAGGGAGAAATTTTCTCCAGGAGCAATTTTCAGGGCAGAAAATTTCTCGAGGAGTTATTTTCTGGGGAGAATTTTCTCGAGGGGCAAATTTACGGGGGAGATTTTCTCGAGGTGCAATTTTCCTCACTTCTTTTATATCACCGTTGAACTGAATGACAATTGGGTTTCATAAAAAAAATGTTTATTTCACTGCAATCGATAAACTCACATTAATGTGTCCAAACAACACCTACCCGTGGTCTCCCCTGTTTTCGCAGAGTTTGCTTGGGGGCGTCCGACTACCCAGAGGTATATCTGGGTCCTGGGCAAATGGAGCTCATTAGTCTCATACGAGACAGTCCATCTAGGAGATGGTAAACTCCGATTCCAAAAACCAAACTGGGCAGATGGAGCTCATCAGCATTGATATGCAATCATCTAAGGGAGCAGACCCCAACAGAAAACCCTAGTCCTACTAGTCAAGAGGTTAGGCTGCAGACTGACAACCTTCTCCCTTAAAAAATCAATGTTACAGAAACTTCAAACTGGAACCAAAACCAAAACCTTGGACAGGGATGTGTGGAGAAAACAAGTTGAAGCCTTATGTGCCACCTGGCACGAAGTGGATAAACTGACCAAAGAACTTTTCTAAGCTACTTTTGTTATGTTTACATAGATAACTCCCATCATGCAATTCGTCTAATACAACTCCGCTGTTAGTGGTAAAACAATAATCCTTTGCCTGGCTTTTGCCTGCTACGTACTAGTCTCTTTAACTGCTGAAGATTATTTTCAAACCGACAGGCTGAAAGTTTTTCTAAGCTGCACTGGAAACGCCTTACCTCATCCACTAAGTTCAGCAATCCATGGAAATTATGTACGCAAAATGTTCCTCCGTAGTGCTCTTTTCCATTGTGGGCAAAACATTTAGGCAATTATTGGGCAGAATCTAAATTACTATTAAGGATTTCTTTATCTTCTAGCAATTAACATAGCAATTTAATATTTACAGACAAACTTAAAAAATGCTTGTAACACTCCTTAGACACCACAGCTTTCAGGACCACAGGTCCTGTATAAAATAAAAAACTACAGAACTCAGTTGCCTTCCATCTATCCAACTCAAGCAGTGGCTTTGGTTGACGAAAAAGTTGTTGAGTAGTTATCCATTGAAAGCTATTAATTTATCTGAAAAAACCTTTTTCTGAGCATATGTTGACCTTCCATTAAAGAGACTGCAAGAAAATTCAAATAATCGTGGCTCAAATTTTGTACAATTTGTTTTGATCATTAGATATAATCGCATAAAACCGATGATGTGAAATAATATTGCTACCATTAGTTCTCTATCTTAAATTATCGACGACGCTTCTGGTACGATTATGTCGTAGTAGGTGAATAAATTTAGGACTATATATATTAACTACGGAAGTTTTTATACCATTAATTCATATAGTATTTACCGATAATATAAACAAATATAAAATCAAATGACGGAAAATCAAATGCAATTATTTATGCATTAAAGGAAATTGAGCGTTTTTTTAATTGAGAAAATATTTACAGGTCTAAAAAACTAATTAATATTTACAATAAAAATGCTTAAGGTGAAAAAATACAAGTAAAATTCTCTCTGATTATTGAAATAAACTAGCAAACATACCCTAAGTGTTCAGAGAAAATACTGACAAAACAATAGAATTATTAAACCCAATCATGCTATTACACTGTAAAAGGAGCCTTCAATATTTTAAGAAAAAAAAACTTTAGCACGCTTTAAGTAAATTTATTTTGTCAATGAAGTTAAAATAACATAAGTTAATTAAATTCATTCCAGGTTTTGTGAACGAAAAATTTGTTGTGTATTAAAGAAAAACCAACGAAATTCGAATTAACGCAAAGGATTATTGTTTTATCACTAACAGCGGAGTTGCAATTGTATTAGACGAATTGCATGATGGGAGCTATCTATGTAGACATAACAAAAGTGGCTCGGAAAAGTTGATTGGTCAGTTTATCGATTGCAGTGAGATAAACATGTTTTTTATGAAACCCAGTTATCATTCATTTAAACGATTATAAAAAAGAAGTTTTTGGAGAAATGTGTTTTTTTTTTCCATACAAAGATGGTCATGCAGTGTTTACTTAACTCAACAAAAAATGCACAAAATTTTACAGTAAATTAGCTTGGAGATATTTTTAACAGTTTTCAATAATAGTTAATACCTTTTACTTTTTTATTAGTGTTTTTTACTGATCTGGCAACTGAATTTACAAATTTTTTTTTAAATTTTATCACTTTATATTTACTAAGATTTTGTGTGTTGTCAATCAATTGGTCAACTGATTGACGTACCAAAAGAAACCACTAGAAAAAATATCTGCAATAATTTGTCATAGCTGATAATTTGATATGTTTTATCTTTAGGGATAACATGAAAATCAGGTTTTTATGCTATTTAAAAATTTTTTTTTGTGTTATAGTTTTTTCATCTCATGTAATTGATTTTTATACATAAAAGTTACTCTATACATGGGTTTCTCATTGGTGATTAACAATTTTTTTCATTAAAAAGATTAAAACACGATATGTTATATGTTCCCCAGACACAAGCATTTGCACAGCCTATCTGCTGTAAATAATTTATTCTATAGCTCGTTTTTTCATTATTTTTAAATGAAGGCAAAATTTGTTTAATTCTTTCTATGAACGATGATATTTGGTTGAAAATAACGTCTCTCTGAAAAATTGTCAAACTTTTTTTGTCAAGCTTTTTTTTACTACTTTTTACTTAAGTGACACTATATTCTCATTACAAAAACCCAAAAAATTTCGTTGTTCAAACCAGCTTACAGTGTATACTTTTGAATTCCTACAATTTTAGATGGTCAGTTAAAGTTATTATGGAGGATGATAGCCTAGCAAAAAAAGTATCATTGGGTTGACCAGTTCAACAAAGTGATGTGTTGACTAGATTTAACTGTCAAGTCATTAAGCTATTATGTTTCAATGGGAAACTCCTGGGAAAAACTGGACAAAGTTTGATATCTTAGATACGCCGAAAATAAAGTTAGGTGCTATACTTTTGTTTAGTTTTTTTTATAAATTTCCTGCTGTGTTATCTTCTCTAATACCAGGCAGAGAAATAGTTTGTTAATTTCACTTCTCGTATTTTCTCCATCTGTATATTTTAAGAAGAGATGTCTTATCTCTTTCTTTAAGCCCATCTGAAATTAAGTTCTGTTCGTAGACTAAAAATCAGAGCGAGTATATATACAGGCCTTTCCAACAGATGCGGCCTAGCCCACACCCGTGCAAATCAATTTAGGCGGGCTGTAATATCGCCGTGTAAAACCTCAATTTAGGTGGACCTTTTTAAAAATATGTTTCGGTTCTGGAAATTTTTGTTACCGTTGTTTTGGAAAATTTTATGATATTATTAAAATATTATGAATATTATGAGTGAAGGCAAATTTTATGTACGAAGGAGTGCTTTTTAAATTGTTACCTAGCCAAAATGCTCCTGGATGATATAAGTAAATGACACATTCTCTGCGTAGGCAAAAGATGTTTTATAATTATCGGAACAAGGTAAGTTGATAAATACTCTTGGCTATATCTGTTTCATTCTAAAAAGAAAGGGTGAATGATTTGTAAAAAAGGTATTAAATCAAAATTAGACGGTGAAAACTTAACACTCGAATCGAATGCATTATCAAACAACGAAACTTTTTTTTTTTAGGTGGGCTTTTTGAAGCCCTTGTGTTCAGTTACTGGAGGAAAGGCCTGAATATACTTTTGCAAATTTTTCAATTTTAGTGCCAACACCTGTCTCGGAAAAGCGCATATCAAGTCCCATTATCAAAACTAAGTTCAACAAATGGCTCGAGTCAGTCGTGCTAACAGTTTTGCTAAATTAAATGCTAAATCAGAGCATTCTTCTTTAAATTCTCAGTTCTCTCCTTTTTCATTCTACTTCCAAGCTCACAAAATGTTTTTCTACGCTGCTTTGTTTTTACTTCTAATTTATGAACTGTATATAAGAATTACAAGGGGATATTTACTACAGGCCTATAATTCGCACGACTTCATTATTTGACTGGGGGCAAAGTTCGTGACGAACTAACACAAAGTCATAATAGAGAAATTGATATAAATGTTTGGGCGATCTGTACTTATCAATTTTGAACTTAAAAAAAAAATAAAAACTGCGTTACTTTACATTTGGTTTATTGTTTTTATTTATTATTAGTTATATAAACTTCAGAAAAAGGTAAAAGAAATATGTTGTTTTTATGGATGTATGGGAAACTATGATAAAGAACAAAAGGCAAGAGTTTTCAGGCTGCCAAAAGAAGAAAATGAAAGAAGAAAATCAATGAGCTCGATGGCTTAAAAGCAATTCCAAGAGACAATATATCCGATAAAGCAGATACTGTTGCATGCAGATACTGTTGCAAGCAGATAATGTTGCAAGCAGATACTGTTACAAGCAGATACTGTTGCAAGTAGATACTGTTTCATGTGCAAAGCACTTTCTTATAAACTTTAAAAAAATAATTGTTATGGGAAAAAGAAAGACCTAAGGATACATTTTTGAAAATGTTCCTCAGAGTAGGATACCAAACTGCCTGCTAATACAAGAAACATAAAAAGGACATCTCTTACTGTAAGAAATGAACAAAAGGATGAAATGGAAAATTTTTTTATGTAAAGTTACTTTATGTTAACTTAAAAATGAAATTCAAAGTCAAGAAATTTTGTGTAAAATTACTTCTTATATTACAGAAGAAAAACTTTACATATAAATAAACGTCTGTACTGAGAGTATCCCAATATTCTTAATAATGACTTCATAAAACATGAAGTTTTAATGCTATCTTGCAGGTTTATGAACATTTATTCCAGCACTTTCTAAAAACCCAGTTATTGTATTAGACAGATGATCAAAAATTTAGACAGATGATCAAAAATTTAAAAAGCTGTTGAATTATTGCATTGAGAAGCAATTGTTGACAATAAAAAACAAAATGTTTTAAAAGAAAACATTCAAGTTGGTATGCGTATTTATGAACCTGAAACAAGCATTCGTGCATTTACATGTTATTGTATTTCAAGATCACTTTACAGAAAATTAAAAGGACACTACAAATACCTAACATCAAAATTCTCAGTAATATAACTTAAGTTGATGATATAGATTTTGTTAACAAAGTATTTTCTATGCTTGAAGATCAACAAAAACACTGTATAGTTCTTGTCGATGAAGGTTACGTTAAGCCAGTTTTGTCATACCATAGTGGAAACTTGTTTGGAGCATCTGAAAATAATCCAAAGTTTGTTGCGACTACTGATAAAATGTATGTATGGCGGGTCTAAATTTCTCTGCAAAATGATACCTGTCAATAAACTAGATGCAGCATTTTTATTTGAGCAAGTTACGTATGCCAATAATGTAATTAAGTAAACAAATGGAAAATTAGTATCAAATATTTGCGACAATAACAGAACCACCCAAGTATATTTTTAATTATTTAAAACAGCTCCTGAAAAACCATGGGTGTCAGAAGGTGTGTTCTTTTTATTTGACCATGTACATATACTAGTAAACATACGCAACAATTAGTTAACAGAGAAATGCAAAAACTAGAATATTTGAACAATAGTGAAAAATTCATAGCCAAATGGTCTATTCTTAAAAAATGGTCTATTGTTGAAAAACTTTATGAAGTAAAACGGAATCTTTTAATTTAAACTTTCCAAAGACAAAAACTTTCTCATTGTCTTAAAGGTTCAAATATTTTACAAGAGACACCAGTAATGCAATTGAACACGCCTGCAAAGGTTTTATTGATTTCTGCAAACAATTACTTAAAAATACTCATGATTGCGTTATGCTTGGTTAATTTACGACAGGCTACTTCGAAAATTTGGGGAATTGAGACATGGCGCTGGTGGAGCTTATTTTATTACAGCTCAAAATGTTGTTGAAAAATTGATCAACGAAAAGTCAAAGCTTTTACTTAAACATCATGACGTTTTTGAAACAAACAAAGATATAGGTCATGAGTGTTCCAAATGTATTTATTTGTTAAACGAAAGGGAGATGCATTATATTGTGATCTTAAATAGTATCTTTTTTAAATTGGAGGATATGAAACAAAGAAAGATACAATCGACACAATTTACAGCTACACAAATTATAATTTTTTCAAACATAGTGAATTTTTGCGAGATATTGACCGAGGCGGATTAATTGTATCATCTGATAATGCTTCAAAATGGACATTTCTTTGTTTCATAATGTTCAACCTTGTTAAGGAAAAAGTTTGTCGCAAATCTTTGTGTAATTTTTTCATTTCGGTGTCAGATTTTCATGGTTTAAGTATACTGAAAAAAAACATGGTATCATTTTAACAAACATACTAATATTTTTTAATAAAAAATATTTTTTGACTGAAGAGCCTAAAAGTTACATGAAACCAGTATAACATTTGTTGAGAAAGGTATAAAGAGTGTCATAATGGTAGGATTCGGGGGATAGTTCCAAAAATTGGTAAAATCTAAAAGCATAAAATCAAATTATAAAAATTCTAGATCCTATCTTTTAATTTTGTGCCAATATCACACAGTAAATTTCAAGTCAATCAGATGAACCGTTCTTAAGATAATACGGACGGCGTGTGAAAAGATGCTATATAGAGAAAGCGCGGTATAAACAAAAAAATCATAGTGCAAAAATAATATAAAACCATTTAAAAAAGGATATAAGAAAGTGATTCAAATGGAATTATTTGACCTGTAGTAAATATCTCTTTGATGAATTATTATTAACCTCTTAAAATTTATACTTAGCATATCTTTCTTAAGTGTTTTTGCCGAAGATGATCCAGAAATTTTACCCAATTATTTTGGTCAAAACAATAAATTCATCAAAAAAAAAAATTTTTTTAACAAATTACTACCTTTTGGTGTTTTTACATCTATACACTAAATTTAGGCGAAAATTTTGTTAAAAATTCTTTTACCATTTTTCATATATTTTAGCAGAATATTTAGTACAGAAATTAAATTTATCATTAATTATGCGCATAATTAATATTTTTTTTGTTCGATTGTCGTGTTTTAATATATTTGATGACATGTGCAAGTTTTATTCAATTTGAAGGTTTAATTTATTTCCCCCTTTTGGTGTGTTACCACGTTTTCAGTCGGTTATCTGCATTTTGAAAAAAATTCGATTTCTTTTATTCAACAAACCTACATTTTAGATGGTACCATGGCTTGTTTAATCCACTGATAGATTGGCAACAATCGTTCTACCATAACAAAATCTATACATTTTCAATAGATATACCAAAAACTTTTAACACCTTACTTCACGACCTGTTAATTCTCAGATTCTTTTAAAGCCATATTACAAACAAGAAATAACGTTTCTGTGAAGGCTCTGCTTTCAGTGATTTTCAGGCTTAATTCTCTCTAACACACTTTTAAACCTATTACTGTTTATCGATAAATAAAAAGACCTCACAATAGTTTCTAGGATTTTAATCTATTTCTAGTTTGATTTTCGAACTAAAACATCATGGTGAGATTGCAATTTATCAAATTATAGAATGAACCAAAAAAATAAATTAAGACGACAGCTACTTCGGGCAAAGAATTAAAAAAAAAATGACGAAGTTGTGGAAAAAGTGGGGAAAACATATGTGGCAGGAGGATTTTAGTTGGAATATTTTACATTTAAAGTAGTTTCTAATTGTTTTTATGCCAGATTTCTTGTTATGCTTATTTAAAAAATTAGATTTTTGCTTTTTTCTCAGTTTGGAGTTTTTGAGACGCAGGCCAACATATCTCATTATTTTTTTTAATATATAAATTTTATTATCCTTTTATTATATGCTACTAATATGACAATATTTTTTTTCCTAAAAATGAAAATAGAGGGGGTTTCCCCCTTAATAAAAAAATCATTCAACAAGTGCACAAAAGTAAACGTGACAGTTTAAATCAGATAAAAGTCATTTGGCTAGGAAATACTTTTTTACTGTTGATAAATGGGTAGTGCTCATTACATTGTATATTTTGCAACTAAACCGCCGATGTTGTCATTAGTTTAACTAAAATAGAAGCGTTTTATGTTTAATTAAGTATTCAACCTATCAAAGTAAAAATCAGAATTTAAGAATACAAAACTTGGAGTTAGATTTATCACGATTACACTTCACATATTGCATAAAATTTTTTATTTAGTGTAAAGTTCTACTTTTGGTTCAAAAAATATACCTTTTGAAGTGTGAAATAATGGTGAATGCACAAAATTTTCGATTTTTTGTTAAATGTCGGGAAAATTTTGTTTTCTCTAAAATTTGAAATATCAAATTCGCTACTGCCAGCTTTTCTTTCGAAAATCATAAAAAACTGTTGTTCACTCAGAAAAGAAAATGTTTGGGGAATATCCTCAGATAAAAATGTAAGTAAAACGAAGCTAACTGACAATTTTCGTGTTGTAACACAATATAACGACTGTCATCTTAATACTGGGAATAATATTTGATTACTTCTTATTGGAAAAGAAAAAATTTTTTTTTTATTTTCACTTTATTCTAAAGCTTTATAGATGAATCTAAAGTTTGACCGTTGTATGTATTAAAGCCAATATTTCATTTTAGTATCAAACAGTTAAACTCCAAAACCAAAAAGAAATACCAAAAAGTTTTTCAACAGAAGATTTCTTTTTTTTTGATTTTCTCACTTATTTTAAAGCCTTTGCATAATAGAAATGCTCATGTTCAACTCATGTCCGTTATGGGGCCTTATACCAAATAGGAACTTGTACCAAATCGGGTCTTATAACAAATAGGATCTTATACCAAATCGGGTCTTATAACAAATAGGATCTTATACCAAATCGGGTCTTACAAAATCTTTTGCCACGTTGGCTCTGAGCAAGTAGTTAAAATTTGAAAAAGAAATTTCACCAAGTTTTCTTAAAATATCAGCATGACGGAAACAGATGGACAAGAGTGAATTCAAAGGCTCCTTTTTGAAAATTTAATTCGAATCTTTATACGCCTGTTAAAATTATTCCTGCGTCAAAACTCAACACCAATTAGGGTTGATAAGGTACAGGAGATTCAAACAAAAACAATCACACATAGTAGGTTAAATAATCAACCTGATAACAACATATATTTCTCGAATAAGAAAGACTTTATTTACAATCTATACAATTTCGCTTCTCACCAAGATGATATATTAAAAGCCTCGCTACATAAAAAATCTTAAACGTAATAAATTCACATTCAACAAAACTCCCCTTGAAAAATATCGTCGCTACGTATATTTTATTAGGAAAAAGAGAAGTTTTGTTTCTTAAAGAATTTGTGTTCAAGTTACAGAGGTTATTTCCAAAAATTCCGTGGTTTGTGGAAAAGCAGGAGCCTTAATGGAGTATTAATAAGAATTAACACATTTCGAATTTAGCCCATGATTGAGCAGGAACGGAAAATGTAGAAAAAATTTTAAACAATTCGATTGTTTTCTAGCAATTATTAAGATCTTTGATATCGACAAGAAATTGGTAAAAAAAAAAAAAAAAAATTGCTCAAAAATCTCTAACTGCAAAATCAAATAAACCTTTAAAAGAAATCTATATGGTATAAATATTATAATGTGAAGCCATTCAGTTTTGGTGTGTTTACAAATTCCTAAAACTAGCAGTCCCTGTAGATGCTTACAATGGTGCAGTTTTCTCATAGGAAATTTTAGGGGTTTATTAAATTATTCCATTTATGACCATAAAAGTTATTCAGGTTAAAAAGTCAAATAATAAACCAAAATGTAAAATACAACCATTCCTGTTTTGTAGTGCGATAAACTGTCAGTGTAGCCGAGCATGAGTTTCTTCATAACAGGCAGAAGAAATTGCCTATAGCTAAACTTACTATGTTTGCTTATAAAAATATCTATATACAATATATAATGCTATCACAACCAATTAAAATGAAATTTAAAGAATAATCAAAACCAAATATCAGTATTAAAAAAGTTAAAAAATTAAAGAAATATATACTACTTTAGTCGGGGCTGTGTTCAGAATTATCACCCACGTACTCAGATAATTTGGAATGATGCCCCAAAATAAAGATCATTTTTTTTTCCACAAAAAGTCTTTTTTTTTTTTATGTGAAGGAACTTCATCGGAAAAAATTTTAACTAAGAGAAAGCCTGGGAGACTTTAAGAAAATGATATTTCTATATTCAGTTATTTAAATTATTAAAATATTTATTACTATTAATCTAAAATTATAATTTGCCATATAATTTTAGCATTGAAATATTTGATTAAAATTAAACATTCAATGCAATAATGAATTCTCGAAACATATATCATAAATGTTTATAA
>JAUZNK010027443.1:0-19443 GCA_035046665.1 Euphysa ruthae
ATGTATATATATATACACACACACATACATACATTTGATATAGCATCTTTGTTCTGGACTTAATGATCTTTATAAATTTTTTGGATATTTAGATTCATTAAATTTATTGTTTTTATATATGTAAGGTCCCTATGGTGATAGAGATGAACAGTTGCTGTTTGTGCAAAAGGTAGTTCCAGACAGTGATCAATTATTTGTCAGGCTTGCAGCAACTGGATCAACGTAATTTTTTTTGTTATTAACTTAAGAAATAAAAATTTAATTATTTTGAAAAGAACTGACATTAGAACCCTTTGCATTAACTAATTTTAGAATACTAAAGCTTCATTTTATTTTATGTTATTGAAAATGTTAGACGCTGAAAAACTTTGGAATGGAATGGCTCATGGATAATCAATGATTTTTTTTTCTTCTAAATAAAAAAAATCTCATTTCATTAATATATTCACAGTCAGTCATATGAAAATGACAAAATTCTTGTAGATTATTGCCACGGCACAAAATACTTCTCATCTGATCATGTGAAGATTTGTCCGCAAGAAACAACAACATAGATTATAACCATTGGTTGAAATTGGAAACATTTAATCCACAAAAATCAGTCGATCGGCTTTTTTTGTAAACTTATGAATTATTTTTATCCGCAAAGATTTAGGATAAAAATTGATTTACGTGTAGAAATAATTATAAATTTATTTGCATATATGAATAAAATATTATTAAAATCTATTTTGTTTATCGTTATCCTATCACCTAACCTATCACGAAGACCAAAAATTTGTTAAAATTTTGAAATTTGTATTTTGTACTTTTTTTATATGAATGCTGTTTTTAGGTTGATGACTTGTAAAAGTATAGATGGTTCAAGGATCACATCATTCTCAATTCATGAATGTGATGCTGCTACTAGGATGGGATCTAGGCCAAGAAGGTTCCTTTTCACAGGCCATGGCAATGGTGGCATACAGGTTATTTTATTCTATTGTCTATTGAGATTATTGGGTTTACTTTAAATAATAAGCAAGTAAATACAATTAAGATTATTTTGAGATTATTATGTTGCCGATTAATTCGGCTAAAAAAAAACTTCAGTAATGTGATTATTTTATTTCGTTCTTTAAAAAAATTATTTTCATATTATTTACTTTAGTAAATTAAATTGTTTGACATTCAAAAACGGTTTGTGGTGATCATTTGATAATTTATTCCCTAAATTAAACATTCTCATACCCCACTATATTTTATACGAAGTTACCATTCAAACAAATATCCATATAAACATTAATATATTCATCAGTGTTGATACTTTTTTCTTAGATGTGGGATATCTCTACAGCTCTTGATAAATTCACAAAGACTCCAAGTAAGTAATATAACAATCTGATATTTATTTTTTACATTTCATCTATTCGTTACTCCTTTTATAGTCAATGTAATTTCATATCAGTGTATTATTAATAAATTCACAAAGAATTTGGGTGAGCTATTGCTACCATGCTAAAAAAAAGTTTGAAAAATTTTTGTGTATTATTGTATTATTATTATACTCTATTGGTGTTTTCATCAGTTTTTTATTGGTTATTGGCTGTAGTTCGGAAAAGACCTGATAATATTACTTTCACCCTTACATATATGTGTTTACAGACGTAATTGTTGTTATTGTTTAACGTTTACTTGTCTATTATTCATTTAATCGTAATTTAATTTTTTATTATTTCTCCTTTTTAAACACACAAAAAGAAATGTGGGCCTATTATTTATAATATTTTGACCTTATATTAAAATTATATTGATATTATATTAAATATTTATTTTACAGAAAATTACACATAAACATTTAAAATATTTGGACCAAACTCCGAAAAACAAGAATTTTTAAAAACATGAAAATTTAATGTGGTATAAAAGTTCAGGAAGAAAGTAATCAAAACAAGATTCTGCTCACAGACGAACTTTAACAAAAGGCATTATTCCATTTTAACTTTTCAACGTATTATTTAAACTCTTTCCTTAAAAAGACAGATGACTCAACATTGAAGAAATAAACACTTTATTTCGAAAATCTATATTTTCTTTATCAGGAGAGAAGAATACATCATTACACTGAAAAAAAATTGATTTTTCCTTTTTAACCATTTAAATTAAATTAAATTTGAGAATAATTAGTAATTTTTTGAAATATTGTTATAAGATTTTGGGCACTACTCAAAAAATTTTAAAAGTGACAGGTCTTGTTTCTCAGCTTCGTATTAGGAGGAATGTCCTATTATGGAAGTTTTAGGCCTGAAAACAAGGCTTTCAAAATTTTGTTGAATTTAAGTGAATGAACCGTAAAGGAAAACTTTTGATCTCTATGACTATCCCTAAATGTTATCAGATTTTTGTTGTTATTTGTTCATTTATCTCAACAAATTATGTTCCAATTCTTTCCGCAATTTTAGAAAATACTTTTTGTGATAGTTTATGTATGACAGCTTTTTTAAAGTGACTCTTGGGTCTCAGTACCCAGCGCATGGGGCAGGTGCAAGTAAAGAAAGAGGTAAAAATGAAGCTTAACAATCCTATTATGGAAGTTTTAGGCCTGAAAACAAGGCTTTCAAAATTTTGTTGAATTTAAGTGAATGAACCGTAAAGGAAAACTTTTGATCTCTATGACTATCCCTAAATGTTATCAGATTTTTGTTGTTATTTGTTCATTTATCTCAACAAATTATGTTCCAATTCTTTCCGCAATTTTAGAAAATACTTTTTGTGATAGTTTATGTATGACAGCTTTTTTAAAGTGACTCTTGGGTCTCAGTACCCAGCGCATGGGGCAGGTGCAAGTAAAGAAAGAGGTAAAAATGAAGCTTAACAATCATTTAAGTTTTAAATTAATAATGAAAAATTTCCAAATTAAAGAAAAATCATTCATTTTACTTTTTATGTCAAAAAAAATTTTTTAATTAATTTTTTTTTTTTTTTTTTTTTTTTTTTTTTTTTTTTTTTACTTTTTGAATACCAGTTTTAGCATTTAATAGTAAATTAGTAAATGGCTGCATACAAGAGCATTATTAAAATGAAATTGAAATTGATTCTTCTACATAACTTTTTCGAAATGATATTTCTTGATGTTGTTATCTGAAACATTAAGAAAAAAAACTTTTTTAAGAGAGTAAATCCAATCATTTAAAAAAAAGATACATGAAACCATAATAAATAATCCATATACCTTTTAAACGCTGCTCTAATTTCTCAAACAATTACAATGTTTTATAACAGTTTTCGAACGTTTTCGTTGTGGATTTTGTTTTAAATGAATTTTTAAATTAGTAACATTGCATGAAGATTAGTTTTAAAAGATTTTTTTTCAGAGAAAAGTTGTCAATAAAATACAGATAAAATGTTTACTTGACAATCTCTTAACACAATTGAACAATGTAAATTGCAGATCAAATGATTTATGCCTTTTTAATCGTCTTGTGGGTTTTACTCAAAAAAAAAAAAACAAATGTATATATATATATATATCTTTCAATTCATTTCTTGAAAAGTTATGCTAGGTACTTTGCCAAAATATCTATAAATTTTTCAGATATTTGCATCAAAATTTGAAATGGAAGTGAAATCAGAATCTGGTTGTTTGACAGTGCCACGATATGATAACATGTCAAAATATCCACACGTTGTGTTAAATGTTAAGTTCGCTGCAAGCTACTTTACATTAGGCTTTGATGAACTACTTACCCTTGAAAACACTACCAGTATTCATAAAATACATCTCCAATTTCTAATAATTGAAGCTTATAAGTTGGTAAATAGATTGAATCCGGAGTTAATGTGGGAAAAATTTGAAATGAAATATCTACCTTACTCTTTAAGAAACATTTTAAAACTCCCCTCTGCGAGAACATCTACGTACGGAACTAACTCTTTGTTGTTTACAACCATTGGAACAGTCCTAACGGTAATCGTTGTCTTGTTTTAAAAAATCGTTTTCTAAATGGGAGTGCCCCTGCAGCATTTATCGTTGGTTTATAGACAGGTTTATACTGTTATACTTTATTTTTAGAATAACGTCTATGTATACACCAAACGTAAAATAACTGAATGAATGATTTATCAACAAAAATTAAACAACAATAAATTTTTTTCGTGGTTGTAATTTGAAATTTTATCAGGGGTTTGTTATTTATTTCTAATCTATTATGGCCAAAAAAGATAAAAATTAACAGATGTGGTTCAGGGTTTTAAAAAAGATGACATTAACAGGTATGGTTCAGGATTTTAAAGTTTTGAATTAAATTTTTTGATTGTTCCAGAAGTTGCATTTCTGTTGAAATTTTGTAAAACCTTAAGCTAATATTTGAAATATTATATCTAATAACTTATGCATGCTGGTTCTATAGAAAACTATAGATTCCACAAACCCTTATATCAGTCAAAAAATTAAGTTTTGTTTTCTCTTCAGAATTACGTGCTGTATTTGTCAAACTTGTGTTTGACGTCAGAATAATATTTCTTTTGATGATATTAGCTTGCCGGTCATTTTAAATATTCCCAGGCCCCAAAACAGGTCAAATTTTATCGGACGGTAATTTTTTTTTTTTTTTTTTTTTTTTTTTAATCACGCTAGTTTTTTGGTTGAGAATAATTATTTTAATAATTTTGGCCATCTTGAAATTTATACATAATCCAAGTTCCAGACTCTACAACAAGTCAAGTTTTAGTGATTATTTTATTATTGCCTTTTCTAAGAAAAATTCTGTCAGATTTTCACCTTTTTTATATAATATTGTATAAACTTAGAAGTCTTCTTTAGCCTATATTTTTCCTAGCAACGGGTCCTTAACAATGATTTTCAGCAAGCTCTTAGTTATGCTTTTTCTAGTCAATTTCTTACAAAGAACTTGATTTGACCCTAAGAAAAATTATTCTATTTTTCTTGCAAAGGGCCTTTTACTGATTTTATTGAGTTTCCTACCTCTCATCCAAATCTCTCCATAAAGTTTCCCAATTTTGGTTATAAGCATAAAAATAAAACGTTATTAAAGTCGCATTGCACTCTGCACTGTTTTAATTATTATTATATCTAAATTTCAAAATGTGTTTTAGATTCTCTGAATTTGCTTGGCCCTAGTGACCAACAACTTTTCAAGTTACTCGAACAATGTGATTTAAGCTCGTCGCGGTGCACTACACCCATGCGACGTGGCTCTGATCAATCGCTAACTCATTTTACCCGTAACAATTTTTTGCGTTTTCACCACAGTATGTCTTCGATTGGTGCAGGTTATATTCATATAGATAACAAACAAAGACTTGATCTTGAAAGTTCTTACAAATCAACTTCATCAACGCAATCCTCTGTAAGACACAGAAACGAAGATTATCAAAATTTACCCAGTAGCCCAAAAAACAATTTAAATAATACAAGTACCGATAACTAATATTTTCTACCACTGATATATAAGTTTTATTATAAGTCTTTTAAAGTGGGATTTTCAGTTGAATTTGTTATTTATAAATTCGTTTATCATGTTATTTTCAATTTTTGGATGACAACTTTCAAAATGAATGGACATACAATCATTTAAAAATATCCAATGCCCCTTATGTCTTTTTAGAAGGATTTTGGAAAACACAAATTGATCGCAACAAAAAAATTTTATTTTGTTTATTTTCTGTGTCTGAAAAATCATGAAAGTCACTTAGTCAACTTAGGTTAAATAAATAATTGTAATTTATGAAAATAGAATTCTATAATAAATATTTTAAATCATTTTAAACTAATATTTGGATATAAAAATATACTAAACATCAAAAATCAATACACAAAAGTAAAAATATATGGATTTTACTTCTGCTAAAACACATATATGAGTTCTTTTCAAGAAATAAATAAATCAAGGTTACAAATTTAATCCTTTCGTTGCTTTCATTATTCAGGGCTTGTTAATTACATTGAGTTTTGATGTTGACTTACATAACAAAAATTAATTTATTTTGACGTTAATTTGATGCGCTTGTAAACAATAATTTAAAAGCTGTTGTAATTTATCTGTTATTTATCTATGAAAAATAAGTAAGTGTTCTTTTTCTTTTTTTCTTTTTTTGTATTTTGTAATTTCGTTATTTATAAATTTATAAATACAATGTAAATTTCTAAATGTCTGGACTAATATTTGTAAATAAATGTGTTATAATTGATATCCAATAAGAATAACAATGGCGTTAAAATAGTTTATTTTAGACACTTCTACATTACTTATGAACAGGTGTATACTCTTTAAACCCTTAAGTTTGACCCTTTTCAAATTTTGAGCTCTTAACACTGTCGGCAAATGTGAAGTTGGACTATTACCCATAATGCTCATTTAATTGAAAGGTTTTAACTACTCTAAAATTTAAAAACCCTGATTTCAGACAATTATCTGTTCAAAAAATCTCGAAAACGGTTAAAAAAAAAACAAAAAATCAACTAGGGACACTACAGCAAACTGAGTTTATTTATAAATTTATAACGTTATTTCAGTGTTAACAATTACTAAACTGATTTGGTAATGCAAAGGAATGAAATAGATGAAACGGATGGTTTACTACAGAGTCAAGTAACACAGTTCACTGTGCAGAAGATTACTGAAATTGAACAGCTTGCAGAAGAGATCCTTACTG
Source organism: Euphysa ruthae (assembly GCA_035046665.1). Taxonomy (NCBI): domain Eukaryota; kingdom Metazoa; phylum Cnidaria; class Hydrozoa; order Anthoathecata; family Corymorphidae; genus Euphysa; species Euphysa ruthae. Next base: position 6,655 of record JAUZNK010027443.1, read on the forward strand.
ACCGAGCTGAGATTATTGATTATGACAAAAAGCGAAATGCTAATCGTGAAGCAATTCGCGCAATTAAGAAGAATTCTGCTGATAAACAATGGGTGTGTTTTGGAAATTTATTTTTAAAAATGACAGAAAAGAATGCAAAAGAATTAATTGAAAACGATCAGGCATTTATTGGTAATGAAATGAATAAATTGCACAACGAATTAAAACCAAAAGTGAAGAAGCTGCATGAATTAGAAGGTCTACCAGACACAAAGGGATTTCATTTAAAAAGCATTTGATTTTAATTAAAAGAGAAACTACTCGCAGAAAAAAATCAGTTTTGATAATTTAAAATCTGATGTCAAAAAAATCCATTAGGCACAATGAATGAGTGAGAATTTGTAAGAATTTTTTTTTTATATAAATCGAATTTAATAATGCAAGTATGTAAAAAAAAAATTACTATTTTCTTCTTCTTGCTTAATGGCGTGGACAATTCGCTTAGTGAGGGAATGGTCATTAGATTAGTTTTAATTGTTTTTAATCAAGTATCCTGCTGTGTGACCCCTTTATAGAAGAATACGGTGCCTACATTATTTTAAATAGGTTAGCGTTAGGATGGACATACGGCTATAAAAAACATACAAACAAGCATACATTCTATACATACATTTGCTCAATTAAGTTTTTTATCTGCGCATAAGCATGCATTTTCAAGTTGGAAATTTTCTTTTTGGATATGATGAGGTGCTAATTAAGTAATTTGAATTTATTATTTGGAAAGAGGAAATTAAATGGTTCAATTACAACTTTTTATCACCAAATAAAATTACATTATCAAGTTTGCAGCAGGAGAAAAAAAATGTATTTCATAAAAAAGGAAGAGGCCATCCTTCACTTGTTTTTTTTTATGCATGAATATAATCAATTTTACATTTCTGTCTATTACAAAACTAGTGTCTAGTGAATATTCTTCACAAGAAACTTCAAATTGTTAAAGAAAATTCATATAACTTTTTTTGACTCTAATTGAAAGAATATTTTTGCAAAGATATCGATGAAAGCTGAACCATTCAGGACTTTTACGACATTTCGTTATAAAAATGACTGCTCAGCTTGGTATATTATCAATTTTTTTTTAATTTAAATTTCCTTGTTTTAATAAAAACCTTAATAAATTTTTAAAAACTTTTTCACTAAATAAAAATTCAAGCTTTCTCAGAAAATTTTAAATCTAAACCCTCTCAGGCAATTAGATGAAACCTTACATAACAGTTAAAAATCAACTTCGAATTTTCAGGAGTTGGAATGCTCTTATTTAAAATTTCATATTTTAATAAAACTAGCTAGTTTTTTATCCACCGCACACCTTAAATTTGGCTACACTACAGGTAATTGTTTACAGTTTTTTGTGAAAAAGTTCTGTGTAGCTTAACCTGGTATTTTTTATATATTTCCTATTTAGCAAGTTATATCAAGCATAACAGGAATATAAAGGGATGGACTTATATGTAAATTATACATTGCTTTTTTTATGTGTTTTTCCACAACATTGCAGCAATTGAGGCTACTATTACGTCTGTGAATTTAAGAGGCCTATGCTTTCTTTGGAGAAATCTATGAAAGAGAGAAGGTTTGTTAATGGATGCTCAGATTTCTGCTGGTGGTTTATTGCTACGCAGTACCTGTTAGCTTTGATGCCAATTTGCGTTACATATACAAAGTGTAAAGTATTTATTTTGTAAGTGAATAACATTTCTTAGCTGATTTTATGGAACCAATTTATTATATTAGATTTGTTGCTCGTGAAAGCATGGTAGTTAGAAACTACATAGACTAATATTGTTTGCCAATAAGAAATCCTCTAGTTTCCCAGCTTATTTTCTGACCATGTTTGAGCAATGAAAAGATTTCTGTATCATACTCCTGCCAAACCTTTGCCTTGGACATCCTGAGGGTATAGGCCAACAAAAATTTTAATGAATACCTAGACATGAGGCAATTTGCCTATTGAATTCTAAGGGTTGATTTTGTGAATATATTTGATCATCAAACTTTTAATAACAATTTTGGGGTAAATTTATTACTTTTGTCACCTTTATTTGTGAATTTTCTACCACAACTGTTTCTTGTAATTCCTGACCCTGAGCTGATTTAATGGTGAATACACAGGAGTAGCAGGGATTTGGTAACACGAAGCCTTAATTTTTTTAATGTTTTTACATCTTATAGGTGTTCAATTACGAAGCTCCCAATTTTATATACAATTATTACTTTAATGAGCGCTAATATCTTTAAATTGGGGTTCTGCTCAACTTGCAACTCTTTAGAAGACACACCAAGGTAATTCTCACATCAAGTAGAGTTCGAATAAGATTGTTTCTTGCTTAAGATTTTTTGGAAGTTCGTACACTTTTTTATTTATCAATGCTGAATTTAAGGAATATCGGCACAGTTTGAACCCTCAGTTAAAAAGTACTTTTTGGGTTAAAAAGAAACAATTTGGCATATTTAAAATATTATGCTGGTGTTAGGGAAATTCAAACATCAATCATTTTATAAGCTTGGAAGCTTATTTTTCATCTCTTAAATTTTTGACGTGAACAGCTTATTTCCCTACTAGAGTGCGGTACTTGTTTTAATCATGAAACAATTTGTGACTATTTCAGTGTCAGCTTTCATACAAACACCGGCTAAAGTTACCTTTGGCAGCCAAATTTTTAATCCGGTGTAAAATATTAATTGAAGAAGCTAATTGAAGTAAATAAAACATCTAGCATTTTGAACACTTTTTCTAGGCTGGTGATTTGATAGCAAGGATTTTTTTAATAAATTAAGTGCGGAAACTTTCTGACTTTCTTCACTGGAATAATTGGTCCAAACCCAGGACATTTGCATAAACTTTGAGATGCCCAGAATGCTCAGGCGTCAATAAAATTGACAGGGGCGGTATGAGCCCAGAATGCTTAGGCGTCATTAAAATTGACAGGGGCGGTATAATCAATTATTTAAACTATAGCTACATGACTTGAGGAAGAAAGTGAAATTTTATGTATTGATACTGGATAGGAAATCTGATTCAAAATTTTTGAAGGGCTTGGAATTAAAGCTGCATGTTTTCAATACTTATTAAGTGTGTACCGAGATTTACTGTTGTGTATTTTTATATAGCTTCTATAATTTTCTTTACAGGTGCAGTGAGGAAGCTGTGAACAAAATTGAGTTGCTATTTTACTGCCCAGTTTACGGATGGTGGCCATTTCGTATTAATTTTCACAAGGATTTTGGTAAGATTGTTTCATTTTTTTCTGGATTTCATAAAAAAAAAAAAAAATTGATATGTTTTCATTTCAAATCGCTCATTACTTATAACCTTGTTTTTTGTTGTTGTGTTTGTTGTGCGTATAGTGGAGATAAAAACTTGACATTGGAAAAATATTTGAAAACAACAGCAGGGACATGTGAGAGTAGCTAATTCGAGATGACGGCCTTAAAAAAAGGGCCGCTCGTGAATAGGGGTGAATTTTTGCATAAAGATGGCGGTTGTATGTAAGCCAAATATTGATAGAGCCAAGGTGAAATTGATTTCTTTAAATATATAAGAATGAAGTTAAAAAAACCAGTCATGATAGGGTTAATAATAATTGGGAAAGACGTGTGGTAATGAGTGTATCAGTTTACAATCACGCTAAAACAGGAAGAATTCTTAGAAAGAGTCATTTCTGGTAAGATATTCAAACCGAAAAGTGTAGGTGTTGTAGATATATTATTAGGGAATTGAAAATTATTTTTCTGTTTTTAAGAATGATAAACTTATATTGGCTCGATATAGATATTTTGTGACTCCAAATTATGACTAACACAGCCATTTCAGTCTTCTCATACTTGTACCTAATACAATTAATTAAATTTGCAATTTACTACGTTGCAAAGAGGAAAATAAAGCAAGTTTTTTTAACAGGCTTATCAGCATTTTGATGAATCTTCGCGTGAGATTTAACAGTAAATATTCATTCATCATAATTTTGACAGGCCGATTCGAATTCATTTTGTTGTTTATAACATATCCAATGCAAAACGGTTAGGGAAAATTCGAGTAGATAGGATACTAGTTTCAGGACCTTTTGGTTATTATAATAAGCTCTGAATGCGTTGAAAGAATCCTAAATGACTTGAAGCAACAGAGTTTTTATACAAAACAAAAATTAAGATGCTTCCACTTCATTTAATTTTTAACTTCCTATTTCATATGTGCGAAAAATAAAGGTAATCGTTAAAACAAAAAATTAGCTATCGAGAAAATGTCGCTTATTACTAAAAAAAAAAATTAAAAAAAAAAAGAAACAGAGAAAAACAATTAAAGGCGTACGTACGTTTTTTGAAGATGCACACTCCCATTGTATGCTTTTGGAGACACCTAGAGCGTACGTACTTTTTAAATGGCCCCTTAATAAATTTGTTTATTTATTTTTTGAGACACGCACAATCGATGATCGAAACAATGGGGGTGATGAAAATGACAGGGAATTTGAAGACGAAAACATTTTTAGCATATTTTCTGATTACTTTATTTCCTATATACTGAGTTTATAAATTATTTACATATTATGTCATACCTGGTTTTATTCTTATAACTTGCTATGACTTCATTTTCAGACCTTGATTTTGATTTTGAAACAAATGATCAGCTTCGAAAATACTAAAAAAATGACTTTTTAGCGGAGAAATTTTAAAAAGGGCAACTAGTTTTCCTCAAATGTGCAAAGTGGAACATTTTTTTTTTTTTTTTTCGTGTCATCTACACCATATGTAGGAATTTGGACCTAGTGTCAGCTTAGTACTATTTTTTTCCCACAAATCACTATTTTCATAAAATTTTTGGGAAGTTTGCTCAGTTCATCTTTCTTTTTTTTTTTTTCTTTTTTCCGTGAAGTTAGAGGCCCACGAAGTGCATCATTCTATTTTGATTACGTCTTTCGCAATACCAATATATTTTGGCCTAATGGGGTTAATTGATTTAAAAAAAAAAAATTAAATTTAGGCTAAAATATCCTTGTTTTTTTTTTTTTTGGCCCAGGCCTAGGACAAGGATTTTCGGTAAGTGACCATATGTGCGCTATTATGTGACATTACTTTTTGCGCAAACTCAGTCACTAATTTTACACAAATAATTTTTAAAAATTATGCATTTTCAGTTCTGGTCAAAGCATTGTGAACCTGTAGGTGTCAGAAACCAAAGTCTTGACCGCTCGGCCCGGCAACCATTATAACCGTTTTCTGTTTGAAAGATTGCTAGATATAAATTAATTAATAATGATTAACTCCATAAGCGGCGGCTTAGTTGAAAGTTTTGTGTCACCTGTAATGATAGCATTTTGGAAAAGTTTAACAAAAGTTGATTTAAACATTGTGTAAACTAATGAGTGATAATCACAAGCTCACATTTACCGGTGTGTTGAAAAGATCTTTTCCTGTTTGTGGAAAATAGATCTATGCAAACGCTTTCATTAAGATTCCAAGAGATTTTTAAGGAATGCATATTTAAAAGGCAATTAGTATCAAGAAAACATTTCAAAACAGTGTTTTAAGGCGAAACATATCAAAAGTAACAAGTATATTGTCGTAATGTTTTGAGTAATGTTCTATTACTTTCGTCATGCTATTCAAAAGGAGTTTAAATGGTTGACTAGGTGGCCTACAGACTGAGGAAATCTCCCTTTTATTTTTTGATAATAAGTTGAAACAAAAATCACTAGAATCTCCGTAGCAGGAAAATGAATATAGTGAACTTGACTGTATATTTTTGTTTACTAATACCAATAGACCACTCCTCCTAGTATTGGGGTCATCAAGACTGTAAGAGTTTTTAAAACTTTCAATTAAAAAACAATTGAACATGTTTGCATGTATTTAGAGGATCAGCATTTAGTTTTGTTACAAAAGTCTGTTTAACCCTTAGACTTCGTAGGACATGTTTTAGCGTATATCACTGCATATATTCCGTAATTTCCTGAAAATAGAGAGCCTAATCTTTTCAATGAACATACAAACTAGTGAGTTAAGTGAGCATGAAAATATAGACATTTGAGTTTTTAATAATTTTTGGCAGATATTTTTGAAAATGGCATCGTCTTCTCTGTTTTTGTCGCCAACCGATAGAGAAAGAGAAATACAGAATTTTATTGAGAACTTATCAGTTGACTCAGATAACATCTATTTTGATTTTCTTGTAGAATCTGATGACAGTGAATGAATTTTTTTTTTTTTTTTTTTTTTTTGAATTTTTGATAAATCCAGCTCCATAACTTATTATCTTTATCAATATTATTTCTCATTTGTAAACGGTTTAGGTTCCTCTGGTGGTCAAAGTTTTGCTAAGGGCGATAGCAATTCATCTGACATCACTGCTCCCACCGAGAATCACGATGTTGACGAAGATTTCGAAATAACACTGCCAGTTCAAGTTCGCACTCCAAACAGCAATTTGTCTGATTTATTAGCTCAGCTAAACAGTGATCCTCTTCTCAGGTCACCTAGTACTGAGATCGATAATGTACTTAAAAATGAAAGCGATATTGTCACCAATTAATTATCATTCATTCATTATTATTGTCAACAGTTACCAATTCTACTCCACGTAATTACAGTCCAGAAATTGACACTGATTATGGGGTAGATGGTTCGAGTAAAAATAGTGGAGGACGAGGTGGGTGTGCTTTCTGTGAATCAATAGTTAATGCCTTAAACTTCAATTTATTTTAGAATGACGCAACATTTATCTTCCTATTTTGGAGTTTTCATTAGAATCAGAAGTATTGCCTGAATAGGAAGAAACATTCGTACCTGCTGCATTATCATCAACCAAATCTTTTGATGAATAAGTGACTTAATCTCCAGTAAAGCGAGCTCGATATTCAAAAATACTGAGACTACATGTGTACAAATAAAAACATGTTCAACTTTGGAAGAAAAGTCAACGTATACTACTACAGGTGTTAATATGAATATACCCGCATTTGTAACACTTTTGAACATTCACGAGTTGACGAGTATCTCGCTCTGGAAGGATAGACTCCAGTACCAAATAAACCTGATTTCCGTAAACACCTTGTAAAGATCATTGTAATGTTCCATTTTACTAAACAAGTTTATCTACTAACAGGCTGTGATGAACCGATTAACAATATAAACAATAATCTTTTACGTTTAACTGAAAGAAATTTTGTTTCTCAAAGAAATGAAAACTTGGAAAGAAAACCAAGTTTCTTTTTGATTTTTCTTCCACTTTTTGTATTAGTTTTTGATACTCTTTCTACAGAAGATTATAATCCACTATTTTATACGTCTTTACCCTAAATTTTTTTTACTATTTTCATGGAGTTGGCCCAAAAGAACCATAGCAGATCTTTTTAGTACCTTACTTTCACAGTATAGTACATCAATCCTGCTTCTCAACTATGACATTTGCTAAGCCTTCGGCTGAAGCCCTGCCGTGGGTGGTCATCTCTTAATAAGTTCGACTTTCGATGATCTTCCGCCATCATTGATATTCATAATAGCGCCATTTCCTATTGAAAAATTATTTTATACTCTAGTTTTTTGTGTGTTTACAAATTATTATTTTTTCACTTTTTTTGAAGGGCTAAAAGATTTTTTGAGCAGATATCAGAACAAATACATCTATTTTATCTGAATGTATTACAACTCTTCTTTCCAAAATGGGTGTAAGCAGGATGTAGCTCCATTATTTATAAGTTACAGAGTTTTTCCTAAAACTCCCAACACCGCTAAAAATGTTGTGTCTACAACAAAAGATTGAGTAGAGTCGAGGGTTAATCCTATATTCGCTAAAACTAATTAATGGCGTGTGCTTACAAATATTATGATCAAACTCGCTAGGGCCAGCGTAAGTAAATAATACTGTGGGAAAGTTTAAGCTAATCAATTTGTTTTTAATTTCGTTCTTTTGAAACCTAGGTTCATTTTAAAATACTTTTCATGATTTAAAAGGTAGTGTAAAAAAAGTAAAAAATATTTGTTACTATTATAATAAAAAACTTCAACGATGGTAGCAAGTTGTGCTGTAAAAACACAGGCAACAGTCAAATCTTAGTTAATTGAATACATGACAAGACACGCAATTCTGCTGTGTATTACTGTATGCGATCACACTTCAAAAGTAAAACCATAATCACCAATATTTGAACTATATGTTCACTAGTGGAAAGATGTTTATGCCTTCGATTATTGTTTGATCGGGTTGCATTCGGCAGATTTCCTAAAAATACTGTATATTATATAATATATCAATCAATAGTGAAGTTATACAATAAATTCATTATAATATTTATTAAAATCAATAAAACGTTAAATGAAATATATACATTATCTATTCAAATAAGATATATTGTATTTAACACTCATCTATTACCTATTATATCCAAAAAATTAATAACTTGCAAAATAATTTTTACTGTTTTTCTATGATTGATAATTGCGCATAGCTATTCGCTATGCTTCCTCTGTACTGAAGATGGTGTTGATTCAAATTTTGCACTTCGTCTTTAAACTGTACAAATGAGTGTTTCCTTTGAATGGAGATGTCAAATGAGCCGCGACAACGACAATCTGTACGTTCGTTTTGCAACTTTCTGACAATCTCGCCAAATAAAGGTATGTTACGACGTCGTAACATCTCCAAGTATTCACATTCTCGAAAAGTTAAAATCCGATAAATCTCGCGCGCAGGATTGTCATTACGTAAAAAGCATGTGACAGTAACCAAGTGTCCTACAAGGTTAATAATTAGACCGCATGTACTTATAATAATGCTAAATACGATAAGGAACCATAAAATTATGAAGACATACTGGTATAAAATATTGGGACTGATTTCGCATACAAAGCGATAACGATTCGTTACTTTCAGACGATAGTCTTCTGAAGCTTCTGATACATCACATATGCCCATTGGTGGTAACAATACATTTCCTAAAATCAGAAATCTTTAATGTTGAAATGCTACCCTGCTGGGGTGGTCGCTTAGGTTGAAAATACAGGGATATAAAGCATATATATGGAATTGTGTTACAGACAGAGTTTGAAATTTTCATTCGTCATACATACGTCTTTGAAAAAACATGAAATTTAAATGTGACAGGATGAAAAAAGGCGATTATTTCGAAAAATTTGATGGACGTTTTGATCATGTGGCCACCCTACCTACCCAAATTTGGTTTTATTTTCTGCTAAAAATCACTTTTGGATCATAATTTACGGAAATTGGTTTCGAAATGGGAGGCCATAGTCAGAAAAATTAAATTATATAATCATAATCTCTTTTGAGTATCTTAATAAATTTTGTGTTGCAAACACATTTTGCTGTATAGTACACTATTTAAAATTTTCGTTTTTAAAACTAAAAGCGAAAATGAAATAAGTTAAAATTAATTACACATTGAGCACAACGAAGCCAGTGGAACAATGAACAATGAGCAGCTGTTTTCGCGAAATAGGGCACAACTTCAGGCTTCGGGTAATATTGTAAAAGCACTACAGACTTAGCCAGCAATCCCAGTATAAGGTTTAGCCCAGAAAAATTTTAGTATTAGTTGCATGCTCGACAGAGGTGACGCTGTCATAGTCATTAAGTAAGATAAGGTGAATTTTCCAAAATTACCAAATAAGAAATACAATGTAGTTTTTTATAATATTATAGAATAAATTATAAAAAATTTTAGGACAGTTGTTTAACTTAACATTAGGTTGATTCACTCATATAGCAAGAGTTGACCAAAAGGAGTGATTTTATTAGTAAGCACTTATTTAATTAAAAAAACAAGAAATAATAAGGGCTTTATGTGTAGTTAATTATATGTTTATGAATAATATCTTTTAAATTGATTTTTATTTAAATAGAAAATATTTTTGTAATTTAGAGCGTTTTTATAAAAAATAATATTAATTTCAGTGATAGATTTGTTCCATTCAGTGACGCATTGACATTTTTTTGCGTTTTTACCATATTTCATACTTTCGAATATTGGCAGGACTCGTTTACTGGCTTTACTAATGAGTATTGTAGATATTGACTATAAAATAAGAAGTCTGTCATTAAATTTGGTAGACTAAACAAGAAAGAATCAAAGACTAACAAAATATTTAAAACGCATACAAGATCGGTGAACAGATGAATTTTTAAACTATCAAAACTCTAAGAAACGTCAATACGAAACGGCATGAAGTTAATGATTCTTGAAGTGATAAAATCTTTTTTAAATATCTACTACCATTTTGACCCGGAATCTGACAACAGTAACTCATATGAGGTGAGAATAAAGCAAAATAAAGTGAACGAAATAATAGTTTTCCTATTAACATAATGACGTATTTTAGAAAGCATATTGTTTGATCTGTTTAGTTTTTTAATCAGTTCATCTGCATAAGATTTCCATGACAAGTGGCTCGTCAATCAAAACTCCAAGATATTTTATACTAGATGAAGGATATAATTTTTTTTCCATTTAACTTAATTTTCAATTTGGAATCTACTAGTTTACTAGGTTTACGAAAAATTCTGAATTCGGTTTTGCTTATATTGAGAGAAGTACGGTTGGTGTTAAGCCAGTTGGTAAAACCCATAAAATCATTATTTATCTTTTTGCACAAGATTTTAATCGATTTATTAATATATGAGGTTTGTGCCGTCAGCAAAGTGATGCACAATAGAATTTTTAACAGAAAAGTTTAGTTCATTAATATATATTAAAAACAAAAGGGGACCTAGGACTGAGCCTTAGCGAACCCCAGTTTGACGATAGTTTATTAAAGAATTAAAACTGCTAATTGATACAAATTGTTTACCGTTTTGTAATTAAAAGGAAAAGCAGCTTTTTGGAATACCACGTGCATCATAATACTCCAGTTTTGCAACTAAGATATGATCTACAGTTATCGTGAAAAATTAAAATGAGAAGAATGTATTTTTGATTTTAAAGCTATCCCAATAGTCTAGAAGTAAGAGTTAAACATATTTGCAAGCTGAGTAGGGTCAGTCACAGAAGTTCGTTATCGAGAATACAAGTAGGTGTAGAGCCTGATTTATTTCTCAGTTAAAGAATATTCTGAATTTCTTTCCAGGTTTGACGTAAGCTTTTCATGTTCTCAGAAAAATATTTGTTAAAGTAATTTTGTTTACTTTTCCTAATCTCTGTAACTAACATGCTTCTATAGATTTTAAATCTATGCAATGATAATTTTTAGCTCTTAAATATTTAATATGTAAATCACTGCGTTTTATCAAGGCTTTGGAGGTACCGTTGGTAACCCAAGGTTTAAATTTAAACTTGAACCCTTTGTTAATTTTTTTTAACTTTTTGTTAACGGAATGTGTTTATCTAAATGTTTAGTGATAATTAGAAAAAAAAAATTAAAACTTTCATTAGGTGGTTTGACAATATTCAGTCATTTTTCAATATTCAGACAATATTCAATCATCTTTCATTTTATAGATCACATCTTTCACGTAGCTCCTGAGAAGATTTCCTATCTTTCAATGTCACCTTACATACCCATCTTACCATCATCATAGCGTTTCTCTCTAGTCTGTTCAGGTCACTTTCCTTAACTGTCTACATCTCGCGATAGAGTTGTAGAGTTTAAATTTTTCCCGTAGTGAGAGCGCTTTAACGGGAGAACATCCCTGGAAATATTTTTTTCTAAAACAACAAGTACACTAAAGCATCAATCATAAAAGTGTATTTATATATAAAAATACAATTAAAATTTTGGTGTTTGCCTTGGTAACCAAGTATGGAAGGTAAATACAATAAATTTCAAATTTGTGCTGGACAAAAGTTATATATGTTAGTGTATTAATTTACTTAGCTTTCACTGAAAAATGATAGATAGTAGACAAATGTACAATGTGAGTGTAAAAAATTTCAACTTTTTTAGGCCATATTTTCATTTTTTGGATGCGCAAATCTATTTACACAAATAAAATTTTTAAAATATCATTAAAATTATTTCTAGAAAAAAAATAATAGATTTTTTACACTCATTTTATAAATACAAGTGAAAGGAAACTACACTGAAAATTTCAAATGATTCGCTCTGGTGGTTCTTTAGATAAAGTGTCCGGGGCATTCAAAAACAGAAGTGTGAGAAAAATGTAAATAAAATACAAAACATTCAAAATTAATAAGAAACTATAGAAAAACCTATCAAATCTGCAATAAACTGGTTTGTAAGCAAATTCTAAAGCTTTAAAAAACCTCCAGTGTTATACAGTACACCTTCATTTTCAATATCTACATCATCTTTTTTGTATTTTTTACCCCTAAGTATCTTACGTTGCGCCTTGTTTTTCTCTTTGCTTTTATATTTTGACAATGAAATTCTTTTTGCGTTTAATTTTGAACATCCCTGCAATGTATATATACCTGGTATAAGACTAAGTTTTTCTAAAGTCAGAACACATGCTTTTTTACCAATGTTAAAATTAGATACTGCATCGTATGTACCAAACTCCAGTTGGGTAAGCAAGACAAATTTGCTTTTTGGTAAACGTTCCCATATTAGGCTGTTAAAACTTTCGCTTTGGTTCTGAGTCTTACCATGAAGAAATTTCTCAAGATGTTCATCTTTGCTAAGCTCTTCAAATATCAGTTTACATTTCATAACTGTGTCTATAGACAGACCTGGACCAGGCTTTTAAGTTGTGGTGTTCTCAGCTTTGTCGCGGTTAAATTTACACCATGACTTGCTACCAGTAGGGCAGTGCGGATAATGTAAATTGTTTATTTTTGA
>JAUZNK010027454.1:0-19435 GCA_035046665.1 Euphysa ruthae
ATGCACTTCCTTATATTTTTATATAAAAGAACTTAGATTTATTTGTAGGACAGTTGATCTTAGATTGGAATAGATCTATATCAAATTAAACTTAGTTATCTTTTAGCTTAATCCATTAATAAGAAACATGACAGTTCTTTTTTCAGACACTATTTTCGATTTATAATTGATATTTTTTTAAATTGAAATTTCAGAACTTTTATGAACCGGTTATAACGTAATAACAAATGTTTTCCAGCCCAACTCATGGATGTAATATGAGTGTAGAATTTATACTATTCATGTTTTAGCCCCTTATTTGTTTAAATTATATGGTGAAAAATCTGTCAATTTGGACTATTCGATTGGATTTGAATCAAGAATAGCAGATGCATATTGTCCCAAATTTTTTTTCCCTGTTTTTCTACACAAAATATATTTGAAAAATTAAAGTTATAGATATGCTGTTGGGATTAAATTTAAGATTTTACAGGAAGTCTTTGAATAAAGATATTTTTTTTCTTAAAGAAGTTAATAATTTTTTTGAAGATGTGTGCATAATAACCGCAAATTCATATTAGTAATAAAATCTGCCTTTCTAAAACCAAAAAACTTCTCATAAAAGGAATCCTGTAATTAATGATTATTTACTTTGAGTATCCTCGATTTATTTACATTTAAAAACTATTTTTTAGATATACCAATCCAATTCTTTCGGGTATGAAATCCTTTACAGATTTATGCTTCGACCAAATGAACCGAAAACATTATCATTTCTACCTGATAATTCATTCTTCATCGTATATGATTTTTTGACAAACAGAGAGATGATGGTGAATCGTAGGAGAAGATTAGAAACTCAATCTTTACGCAAAGGATTTCCCATTGATGCTAGAATTGAAAATTGTAAGTGTTTTATTATTTCAATTTATTGCATTAAAATTTGAGTTTTGTCGTATTTCATTTTGTATTTTGTTACTAGTGATCAGTACAAAAGTCTGAAAAGCTTATCAAAATATGATGTTAAGAACCATTTTGTTCACATTCATCTTCACTTTTGGACTGTTTGGTAGGCAAGTTATTTCAGATTTTAGGTGATCAGGTATACATTCTTAAAAGATTTCATTTTGGTTCATTTTTTCTTTCTATCTAAACCCATTTCTTTAATTACTATGGGAAAAAATTCCTTGCATGGGCTTATTTGCATACTTTATTCCTTAAAATACTAAATTTGAATCTAAATTTGACTCTGATAACTGTTCTAATTTTATTAGAATTACAAAAATATGACTTCTTTTTGCTGCAGTTTTACACCCATGCTCGAAGCCTTTTACCTAAATTTCCTCTTTTTTATTACACAACACAATAATTTTTTTTATATTTTTAAGATCTGATTATAAATATTTCTCTCTGCATTGGTGCATTGGTACTTTTTCTAAAGTTTTTTTCTCATTTGTTCTTGGTTTTTATTTTTAACAATTTAATTTTCAGAAAATAATATAATCGTTAAAAATTTCTTCTTTTAAGGATAAGCTGCTTGTGATATTGTTGGAGATCTTCTGTTTTCTTTGCCACATAGGCATCATTAGCAAGCTTGACTTTATGAGATCAGATCGATGTTGATATTGTTAATGCATTATTATTACACAGAAATTTTTAACATTAGTGAAGCCAATCACTTTGCAGCGTACAACCCATTAAAATATTGCGCAAGTTCTTTTAGTTCATAGTAAATTTAACATAATTTCAATCATCTTTATTTTAATATTTATTATTTCAGTTAACATGCCCCCTGAGCCTTATCCTACAGGTAAATTGTCACCTCACTACATCGAGACGTTAGTTGTTGTTGATGATTCAATGATTGATTTTCATGGGGAAAATGTTAAAAACTATACATTAACATTATTGAATATGGTAAGTTTACCATTACATCTGCGTCAAGGATATTTTTATTGTATCTATATACTAACTTGTCAGCAATATGTCAACAATATGCCTTCATAATAGAACTTTTTACAGTCATTTTTTAGATTCAAAATCTGAAATCACGTGGTGTTATTGAATTATATTTTATTTGAATTTTTCAAATGACCTTTGTCATGATTCTTGTATTATTTTAAATATATATAAAATTCATACTCCTAAGCTTTACCTAATATGGATTTCTTAAAATTCATACTCCTAAGCTTTACCTAATATGGATTTCTTAAAAATCATACTCCTAAGCTTTACCTAATATGGATTTCTTAAAATTCATACTCATAAGCTTTACCTAATATGGATTTCTTAAAATTCATACTCCTAAGCTTTACCTAATATGGATTTCTTAAAATTCATACTCCTAAGTTTTACCTAATATGGATTTCTTAAAAATTTTTTTGAACCTGTTTTGTTCAGAACGTGTGATCGTTTTGAGAAACTTGTTTTTAGGTGTTTACTGCCATAGAATTAATTTTAAAATGATCAAAAATATGTTTCTTACCTGGAATACGTGTATTTTTATATCTACATACATGCATGGTACTTAAAGTGATTTAACCTCTTAAACTCATTTTTATTGTAGAATAATTTGGGTGGAGGTGGGAACATTTGGTTATAATTAATTAATTAATAACAAGGGTTGGAATAATTGGGGGGAGGGGGTTGAATATTTTTTGTTATATTTAATTTATTAATTATTAATTAATAATTTATTTATTTAAAAGAGGGTGGAATTTTTTTTCTTGATTACAGTAAAACGATTTAAAATGACTACTACTAGTAAGCATTTATACGCATCTATTTTTACAACAAGTTGTATGTATGTTGTTGTTTTTTCTTCCTATTGCATCGTATTTTAAGAAAAAATAAACTTTAATCGCAAAACCTGCCGATAATAGAGTGCTTTTAATTTCAATAGAATGTCTTCGTTGCTTTTCCAGCACAAGCAAAAAATTTCTCAAAATTAATAATTATTAACAAAACATTTCTCTTGTTTGTGGAATTTTTTTCAAGAATACTTGATATTTAATAGTTGATAACAATGTATTGTTCACTATTTTGAATAATATTTACCAATCATAATCAATTTATTGAAATTATTGTACACATATTGCTCGAGTGTGGGTTGGTCTTAAATGAGCAGTTTTGTCTAGCCCATACATGGACCAATTTCATGATAATTGGATTAATAAAATTAAAAAAAGGAATTGTTTTATTCTGAAGATCTAATTTCGAATCAATTTTTCTGCTTCAAATTTATGTATTTTAAATTTTTAAAATAAGTTGGAACCTTTGGTTAGAATTAATAATAGGAGGTGGGGGTTGGAATAAAAATGTCTGGGGTGAAAAATTTTCAACAAATTAACTATCGGGGATGAGAGGGGACAGTTATTCGGAAATCAAAAGTATATAAATACATATCAGTATCATGAGAAAGGCAGCAGTTGAATGAATAATTTTTATATTACGTTCATTAATACTCAATTAAATAGACTACCTTTAACAAGCAGATAGAAAGCTGTTATTTTAAAACATGAAGTCTATGGATGTTGCGATAATTCCGGGAAAATGAAGCATGGCATAAACCACGCAATTCCTTTTTTAGTATTCTTTGTTCGATATATATATTTATAGTGGTTTTAGTATTATTTCTTATTCAATCACAAATGTACATAATATCTAGAGCTAAACTTAAATGGAACCTAAGGATAAAACAGTAGAACTTGCTACATTTAAGAAATGGTTGAGTATTGATTGTATTGGCTACAAAACCGAAATAAAAAATAACAAGTTTTTGAATTTTTATGTCAAAGGAACCAACTTTGTTTCCAAACATACAGTAGAAAGACGTTTAGTGGGTAAAGCCCATGCTATTGCTAATGATACAGAAAATGCTCGACCAAAAGAAGACCATTTAACCGAACTAGCCCCGTCACAAGCTTCTACATCAAGATGCAAGCATTTATCGATTCTAGCTACAATGTTACATCTACTGAAATCTATGCAAAAATGTTCCAAGCAGTATACAAAATGGCAGTGCAACCAACAATGCCATTTACACATAAGACGCTAGTAAACTGCATGCGACTTGGTAGAGCGTGACTTGTTAATGGCGATCATGACCACCCAGCTGCAGCTAATTATGTTAGCTATATAGTGGATTGTATACATTGTGAAATTTATAATCTATTGAAACAAACTCCATGTATTTCCATTTTGTCTGATGGATCGCAAACACGGAAAGTGAAGGCTGAAAATGAACTTTTGTTAACGAGGCTAGTAAAAGATGGTGCAGTAATTTACACTGTGACCGCACTTCTGGAGAAGTCTAGGTATTTTTTACTATTTACCATTTACTTTGTTCAAGCTATAAAATTAATACTCTATTCCCATAAATATTTACATATACGAATAAAACACTCAATAAATAAATACACTAACTTCTAAAACTGTTAATAATTGAGGGAAACAAACATTTAATTTTAAATCCTAGTTTGTAAGCTTTTTTACTGTTGTATTGTGTTGGTTATATTTATGATTATAAATAATTATGTAAATAAATCCTGATTTAGAAATAATTAAAAAGATTTTGCTAAGTTTTCTTGATGACATTCTTAACCAAGCAACAATGTTTTGGGACTTTCGGCAATCTCTGATTATAAGCATTTGTTTATGTCTTTATCAACAATACTGAATAGGGTATAAGAGGAGGGGATTTAAAATACAGTCCAAAAGTGCAAAATTAATGGGTTATCTTTGAAGACTTAAAAGTCTAAGAATGATTTTAAAGTTTTGAAGATATTTGTATGTACTAGAGAATTCGGTGCCATCTTCGAAGGTGTTTGAAAGGGAAGGTCAGCATATCTTCTTGGGAAATAAAAGGCTTTTTACTAACAGTACACTTTAAAACCTAAACCATTACCCCATTTTACCAGAGCTTTTTTCTGAGGGAGGGGGGTGTTGGGACATGTTAATTTTCCATATACCCTCTTATAACTAAATTGATTTCATTGTAAATTTATTAATTAAAAGACAAAGAGTTAAGTGACTCCAAAAGCTATCCAAAGGCTGTTCATAAACTCAGAAGCAAAGCTAACCAAGAAAGAACAATGATATACGGTTATATTCTAAAAACTTTATGAAAAGCTGTTAAAGATAAAACTGTCAGATCCGTTGATTGCTAATTGTCGCATCTTATTTTTTTTTTATTTTTTGTTGAATTGGGTGGTGGTGTGGTGCCATTTTAATTACAAGAAATTTAGTAAAAAAATTTAATTTTCGTGGCTATATTATACTTTTCTCTTTATATCATGATTTTCTGTTAGTTTGTTTAAATTATAAGACATAATATTTTTTTATGTTTGTTAGTGATTTGCTATTTTTATGTGATTAAATTAGGGAATTGGGATCATGTGCTTCTCTGCTGCGGTATTGTTATTTAAATGATCCAAGCGACTTACATAGGTGTGTTCGGACTATTGCCCCTACCAGGAAATGACTTAAGGGTGGTTTGGGGTTAGGGTATGGTTTAGGAACAGTGTTAGGCTCTGGGGATGATTTTCTTGGACAATTTAAAGAAACTTTAAATAGCAATCTCGTAGATCCCACTGAAAAGCACATAATCCGGGGTTTGTAATGAACTACAATAATAATTGTGTACTTTTTTGGTATTGTAGGTCAACCTGGCACACTAAAATCCAGTATTTGTGATGCTACTAAGGTTGAATCTAGCATGAAAGACATGCTGAGAGAAAGGTTTTGAGAATTTGACGACAGTCTATTAGGAACATAAATGATTAGACCCAGCAACTTTTGTAGATGATCGAAACTATGGATACAATCAAATCGAGTTCCTGAGCAAATATTTTGAAATTCCACTTTCTAATCATGGCTATTCCAAGGATAAAACAAAAAGGTTTTTCAATTTTTTACGAAATGTTGTAAGAACACATTGTCGAGGAGAAAGCACTTCGTCCATTTGGAAAAAGATTTTCAATTATAAAAAACATCCGTTCCCAAATTTGATTATCTTGGCGTCGCTGATTCTATGTATATCAGGATTGAACTCTGGAGCACATACTTTCAAAGCTTTCTTTAGTGCTAAAAAACCGCATTTGAAAACTCAAAGATTAGACAACATGATCCTATTAAAAGGCAATGAAAATATTTGGACCAAAGACGACAAGAAAAGAATCGTGGACAGAGCAGTATCAGACTTCTTGTGAAAGAAAAGGAAGAGTCAGGTTTTTCACAATTCGGAAGAAGAAAATACCTAAGAAAAAGGTCATCAGAATCAGAAGAAGAAAGTTTGTGTGAGTCAGAAGGTGAAAACGATTCTTTCGTCAGAATCTTCCAGTTGCTCAGAAGAAGAGTCAATGGGCGACATACAGGAAGAAGACAAACTCTAGATTTTTATAAAATAGCAGTTATCAATATCATACCTGAAAACATATTTAACTCATTGATTTGTTCTTATTTTAATGGCAGTTCCACACCACCATTTCATATTTATACTGGAGTTTCCCCTATTTCTATAACTGGAGTTTCCCCTATAGGCCTAGCCTCCAGTAAAATTCTAGAAACTAAACTTGGTCCTTATAACAGTCTTATTGAAAATAATAAGTAATTCAAAAATATTCTAAGAATTTAAAATAAATTATATTCAAAACAGGCCGTGTAATTCCTATCTATGAAGTTTGAACTAGGCACGCAATACACAACAGGCAAGGGTCACCTTACGAGTCGCCTCGTAAATTGGAGGAGCATGCTCGTCTCAGATTGACTGATATCAATTGCAGTTTTTTTCTTATTTAAATTTTGATAGTAAGAGATTTGATTTTTTTTAAGGTCTAATATTTAAGGTTCATTGTCCTTAAGTTTGGTAATAAAATCATAGGAAAAACATTTGGCAAAATTAAAAGTTAAAATATGTCAATATATTGACCGAGGTTGTAGTTTTCAGGCACTTAAATAGGTAGTTTAGTATTTTCTTCTGGTATTTCTGGGAACAATTAGCATGTGGAATATTGTTTGAAGCCAAGATATTTCATATTTTTATTTATAACTTATAATTTATAATTATAAACTTACCAAATTTTTTGATAAGTAAAGGTACAGTTAGTTACAAGTTTTTCTTGAGGTGTTTATCAAGGCGTTTTATGATACTAAGGTTTTTTCTTATTAAGTGCATAGGTCATTGGTAAAATTATAAGGACTTTTGAACATCATGGTATCTGCAGTTACTGGTAGAATGGCGATTTTGGTATCTACGGTGATGTTGGTATCTATAGTCACTGGTAAATTGGTGATGTTTATGATTACTTTTTGCATTGCACTCAGAATTATTCGTTTGATGACATATTTTTTTTTTTAGGTTACACGTATATTTATGCACAAAAGTTTGCGAGCACCAATGTTTATATCTGTTACAAAAATTGTTCTGATGACTAATCCACCGGTTTGTAGATTTTTAAAGTTTGAGAGCACCAATGTTTATATCTTACAAAAATGGCTTTCATTATTAATTCTCTCATTTAGATTTCATTTTTTGCAATTTTTATCTTGCTGTGGGATAAAATTGTTAAGGAATTTATATTATAAAGATAATATAAATAAATTATTTGATTTATCAATCAATCTATGTTTCTATTTATAGGTAATTTTTTAAAAAAAATGAGATATATTTGTCCTTAAATAGCTATGTATTGGTTTTCTTAGAATGGATCACTAATATAGCAAGCTAATTTGGTGATGACCCCAAAAACTCAAGGAGTATTTAAAATGATTTTGTTTATAAAATAATTAAAAGGCAACGAGATATGACCAGTACCACAATTATTATATAACACAAGCAGTGTATGTATTAATTGATGAAAAATCTAAAAAGAAGGAAGAAAAATCTAATTTTTCAAATTTTTAAGAAATATCAAATTTAATCAATCGAAAAATCATAAAAATCTAAAAAAAAAAATCTTTACTTTTTGTGAAATTTTTTTTCTATGACACTCACTTAGTCATCCAACCCTCCCCGGAAAGTTTCAGGCGCGTAGTCTTCCCCAGTAAAGAAAAGTAGTGGATCAGACATACATACACATACAGATACTTTGTTTTATATATATAAATTTATCCCAATATAAAGTTACTAGCCAGTAAACCGGCATCACATGCTGGGAGAGTTACGCTTTGCTCTTTGAATCTAGCTGCGCTCTTCGCCTTGCCTCCCAAAACTACTCCAACAATTTACAATAAATAGTTTTGTGTAAAAGAAAGTTTTCTGTGCCTTTACATGTACCATCGTGTGTTATATACTAAAATATAATACACTGGATTTTGATATATAGAAAATATTTCCTGATTTAAGTTTTGCTCAAAAACTCAAAAATAACATGAAAAACAAATTTTTGTCAAATGTGGGAGTAAAACATGTAACCTTTCGATCAGTGGTTCGATGACTTGCTAACTGAGACTTCCTCTCTACTTGTTATCAAAAATTTGTGTTTAAGATTTTGTTATTTGTTATTGCAGACTTGCCCATTCTTTAAAAACGTCAATTAAAAACCAACCAACCTATGAAAATACAGTTTGATACAAACAGATAAATAAACAGATAAATAAACAGATTTTTTACCTAATCATGTGCAGAGTAGAGCAGTGCAGAGTACAAAAGAAACTCTAGTTACATTAAAGCACTACAAAAATATAGCTTTTCAATTATAGTATTGCTTACATATACAGCATTTCAACACATTGATTTTTATTTATATTTAACATGGTAGTGACATTAGTACAAACCTGTTTGCGGAAATTTAGTCTTTGAATTATGCATATTCTAGATGTAAATGAAAAGTAAATGAATTAAGCGATTGAGAATATAAAATTTATGCGAATTTGGCCTTTACTTTGCTTAGTTGGCAATTCATTCAGTGTAACTAGGTCTATATAGAAAATTAATATATTTTTTTTCATTTTAAAGAGCAAAAGCTTAAGCTGTTAGCCAGTAAGAAATTAAATATCTTTTGATGGGTCTGGAGACCCACCTTGAAAGATTATTTCTTGCTATCCGCAGTGATAAATGTAAAATTTGAAAATCATTAAAATAACCTTTTGAGATTATTGTAAGAATATTACTTAACCCTGCCTAATATTCTTAGCATTGTTTTTGTATGGAATTCATGGGCATATGCTGGTTTTTATTTTTTTTAAATGTTGCTTTTAAGCTAAATAATTTTTTAAATGTTCTTATTTTCTGCAGCAGTTTGTATTTTGAAATTTGGTATTTTGAAAACCAATACCAACCTGTTTTCTTTTTCATTTACAAGGATTATTACAGAATTGAGAAGAACAAACCTGAAACAAGCATTGGCCCTGCTTGTAAATATGCGCAGTCGTTTACTAACAACAATTATACTTTTGATTTCTCATTGACTTTAACAAGGTATTATTTTGTATCTACTTCTGATATCATTTTTATCTTTCAATCAGTTTCCAAATTCAATTTTCATCTTTCATCAATTTTTCGTCTTCTAAAAATTATCTGACACAATTTAAGATATATTCACATTAAATTTTCATGGTAATTTTAGATTTTGTGATGTAGAATGTAGAATTTGTTAGCTACAAATTCTAAATTTAACAATATTTGCAGCAGGAATATTCTTTAAATTTAAGGGGTGGGCTAATTTTCAGGGAGTGAATTTATTTAACTATTGTTGGGAAAAATTTTTTGCCTATAAATTAAATTTCATAGCTTTAATTATATATTTATAGCTGCTTTATTATAATAATAATATTTTGCACAGTAATTCTATTACAATATATGTAATATGAAAAAAAGAAAAGAAGTAAAAAGATTAAAAAGTGTACTGCAAAATGCAAAGCAAAATTTTGCAAAACACGAGAGTGATATTACCAAAAAAGTTACTTAGCTGCTAAGTAATAAAAGTTAAAAGTTAGTGGGAAAAAAATCATTGTATATGCGATATGATATTATTTCAAATCTGACATGAATCAAATCTGATGAGATGTATGCAAAGAGAGGGGGAGTAATATATTGGCTTAGATAATGTATGGTAGTCCAAAAAACTTTGTCTCCAGTATTCCGTGAATCTTATCTTCTCAGTTTTGAAATTTCCATAAATGTTGTTATAAACTTTGAAATTATTGTAACTTTGGTGATGAATTAATTATTGCCATTTTTTTAAACTTAGAAGATAACGGCATGATCCATATACACCATAATCTGTGATTCTGATATCTAGTGGTAAAAATAAGTACTAATTATTGCGAGAATATAAGAAAAATGTGGCAGATATTTTTCAAGTTTTTCTAAATATTTATTATTTAAGAATGTAAGAAGCAAGAATAATGTGTCATATTTTTCGAATATGCTCATGGTAAGTGGTTTATCATTAGGTATCCAAAATTTATTTTATCAAAAGTTTAAACCAGTCTTAGGATGGACATCATATGTCACACATTATTGATTTAGTAAGATAAAATTCTTAAGCGTTTAAACTCACATTTTCACATTAAATCACCAATTAAATCACGCATTTAAATTTTTAACCAATCAAAATCAATACTGATATTTTCTCTACTCTTGTTTTATTTCCTCTTTCCATCTAGCGATTAACCAATCATGGTCATGATATTTACAAAACCTGATGATAACATGTCGCAATCGTTCGTTTTTAAACTATTAGCCATAGAACACATAATGTAAAATGACCAGATAAAATATAAGATTCTATTGGTTAAAAAATCCTTTGGGAAAATTAAAAATTCAATTGGTTGAAAAACTCGCTACGTATAAAATTTCCAAAAGTTAACAAACTAAAATTTTAAAAATCCACCATAAAACAACAATTTTATATTATATATATATATATAAGAATCAAAATTATATATACATATATAATAAGTATTGAAAATTATATATATATAAGTGTTAAAAACACAAATTTGATTTTAAAGTGGTATTAATGGTATTAAACACTCAGATAAATTTAATTTACCCGAGCTCTACGCAAGCACGAGTGATCGCTTGTTTTTAATGGCAGGGCCGGATATATATGTACTATATCGTAAGAGGGCAAGGAGCCATTTTGGTGCTCCTATTATTGTTGATACATTTTAAATTTTTATTTTAAGACACTAGTACGCAATTCCAAGAATGTCATGAGGGGGCATGGAACCGTGGCAAAACTCCATTTATACATTTTTTATATTTTAGTTAATATTTTAATTAGGCTTTAAACACATTAAGTGTGTAAAAATATTTATTTTTTTAAATTACTTTCATTTAAAAGAAAATTTTCTTTTAAATTCCATTGTAGTTCTGATGTTTTTCTTTACATAGCCGATACTTAAAATTGCTGTTCATTCATTGGAAGTATGATTTTTTTACACAGTGCAGAAGAAGTGGTTTTCAAACCCACGATGAATAAAGATCAGTAGATCAACCATAATTATTTTATACATAAATATCCAAGTGATAGAAAAAAAAAATCATTTCAAAAAACATAATTTTGTTTTCAGTTTGGGCTTACGTTGTCCATTGTTATATTCAATAGAATTACTTAACAGCCTCGATATTTGTTTTTATATCGCCAATTTAAAGTTATGATAAGAGTTGTTTAATATCTTTGCTGCATATTATGAGTATGTGGTCAACCTTACAGCTGCTAATTTTTTATCTGAAAAATATGTGTACTTATTCATTCTCCTTTTAATTCGTTTGTTTTTTGAGAAACTATGACAAAATTATACTTGTTGTTTTGATTTGTTTTAAAATAGTGTGAAGAAAGTCTTGTGTGCAAAATTTGAAAAAAATTATTTCTGCCATAGCAGACAAACAAAAGATAAGAATGAGAGATGCAGCATTTGAATTGAAGCTTAGTACTGGTGTTTGTGGTTCACTATGTGATAAATAGTGAAACTATCTAGATCTATACAATACACTGTATAATACTTTTATAAAAAAAAGTAGCATGTTTCACCATTTTTAGACATGCGTAATTAAAAAATTGATTTACTCGATCTCCAAAATACTTGGAACTTCTAGCTACACCACTGATCATGTAACAGAACACCATAAAAATCTTCCAATGTAAGCATTAACACACGCGCAAGTCTCATTGATGGGCCTGAGACCTAAAAAAAATTTTCGTCACAGAACAATTGCTATAAGTTTTAAATGGTATCCAGAAAATTGCCCCCTGGATAAATGCCCTGGGATAATTTCTACCCGTACAATTGCCCCCTAGATAATTTCCCCACTGACAATTCCCCCCTAGGATAATTGATCCCCGGACAATTAAAATTGAATTTATTTATTATAAACAATGCCTTGAATTATAATCAAAAACATATATTTAATATTCAATATTAATTTTAAAGCACTATATTACTTAATAAATGTTGGTTTGAATAGGCAACAATATAAAATTTGTCCCATAAATACAACAACATTTTCAGTGTAACATAATTTCAAAAAACTCTAAACAGTAAATAGAAAGTAACTAGCTCTTAGAAACACACCAAATAATATGTTATACCAAATAATATTTTCTTATAATATTTAGTAATATTTAGGCCAATGACCTCAATTCGGTATAATTTAGCATAGTATAAATTAGCATATCTGCTAAATCCACTCTGCCTATACTTTTTTTGTATGCTTTTATAGTTTTTTGGACACTGGATATCCTTTTTTTCTTGATCTTTCTTTACCCATCTTTTAAATTGAATCTATGAGTTCAACCACAAAATAGTTTGGCGTAAGTTGGACAACATTATTTTCTATCCACTTCATGACAGTAATACCAGAGTAATCTGATCGCTTTTTTAATATAAAATATAGGCTGCGACAAATTGAAAATGGTGGTACATGGGTTTCCGGTGATGTCGTGCACCATAAAAAATGAGCACCTCAAACAGCTATCACATGGGGGGTTTTTATCATACAATAACCAATTCGTGCATGGTAATCACTGCAATCGTCTATGCAAATTTATTTATTTAGTGAATATATATAAAATATATTATTATCTGATAGATGTAAATAAATATTGTCGTGCGTTATTTTTTATGCCCGACCAAGAGATTCTTGTACACGGTGCGTACACAATGCCAATTGCATGAGTTTCTTTTAGCCTGAAATACCTATTAAAAAAACTACGATGATTGACCGAAAGTAGGTGGGTAAGATAAAAGTATTTTGAAAATAAACTTGTCCGGTTATTCAACGTTTTCGGACCAATTTAATTATAAAGTTATAATTTCTCATTTTTCAAAATCTGTAATAAAAGTGAAATGTAAAAATATCATCAGGATAATCGGTTTCATAAGTAAGAATGTACAGTGTTGTTTATAGGTTTTTTGTGAACTTAGCTTCTCCCTCTACCTTAGCTAAACTCCAAAAGTTCTCGTTCTTATATTTTACGACAGAAAGATTTTCCAACAAGGATATATAAATCTCTCAAAAGATCAGCAAAATTGATTTTTTATGTTGAGCTATTAGCTGGTTATATCGTGAATTTTGTAGTTTATCAGGCAACTTCTCTTCTTTTTTTTGGCGAATAAGTCATCTCATTCCAACTTTTTTTTAGTGATTGTGGCTGTTTTTCTAGACTTGGTAAATTACAACTTCAAGTTTTGAAAAAGTTGGTCATCTGATAATTCTACTGCTTTGTTGCTGACATGTCTTACTGGACAAATCGAATTCATAACAAGGTGATAAAAGTCTAGTTCAGCAGAAATTAATATTTTTATTTAAATTTCCTCTTCTAGTAATAAGTAGTTTTCTTCAACTTCTTCAACTATAAGTCATGCTTGTGCCTTGCAACAGTCTAACTCATTGTTCAATGCTTTAGAAAAGGCTTTTTTTTTGGATTCTTTTAGTTTTAGTTTAGGTTCTTTAAATTTTAATTTCATATTGCTGGCTTTTTCTTGGTTGCTCAATAATCTGTATCCGTTCTTTATCTGATTTTCCTTCTAACCAATTCAGTGTTTTGTTTTTGTACCACATGTTGTATACTAAGGTAGTTTGTACGGTTGCATCTGGCTTCATTCGAATCAGCATATCTAAAATAGCAATGTTACTTTCAGAAGCAATATATGTTGTAGGTATTTTTTCAGAAGCTATTTTAATATTGTCAGTGGGAGTAAAATATTTTCCTCCAGGCAATTGATAAGCAGCTTGTCTTTTAAGAATTAACAAAACAGAATGAAAAACTATTTCTAAAGTCTGTTGAGTTAAAGCGTTAAACTCTACATTACCAGAGCCAGTAAAGATTTTATCAAAAACATCATCCTTATTGATTTCAACATTTTGATTATCAAATATTTCAGGATGATTAAAAACAGAAGACATTTTTAATCTAAAATATACTGTGTTTATTGCCAGGGTGATTTTGTTTGTCTAATGAGGCACCATAAATGTTCAGTCAAAACTTGGTCTACAATACCAAGGGCTCTGACCAGGGGGCAATTGTCTAGGGGGCAATTGTCTGGGTGGCAAATATTCTAGGGAGGAATTGTCTGGTGGCAATTGCCTGGGGGCAATTATCCTAGGGAGTATTTTTCAAGGTGTAATTCTCCAGGGCGTTATTATCTGGTGGCAATTATCCTGGAGGCAATTGTCCTAGAATCGTTTTAATGAATTCTGCTGGTAATTTTAAACAAAATATAAAAAGAGAAATTGTATATGTATATCACGTATTTTACCAAATGTTAACTTTTTTGACTTTAACATGACATGACTTTTCCTGAGATGTTGTTAGCGTGAAAATAAGTATCTATTTGAATTATTTCAAAGGTCTCATACACACTTTAGTCTCTAGTCGTTTTATTACTGTTTTAAAAATTAGATAAGAGGCTGGGACTTAAGTTCGTTTATATAAAAGATATGCATTTTTAACTCCATGTTTTTTGCGAGAGCCAGTGAACATATATTTTCCGCTTGGTTTGGAAGTTGACACCAAGCTCGTCACTTTCACACAACTTTATATTAAAATTTTTTGGTTTTTTGAGCATATATATATATATATATTTTTGGTGTAACTGATAGACAAGGAGCAATAAATCGCTGTTTTTGTAAAAAAAAAAAAATGATGAGCTAGACCAGGTTGTCAGTCATAGAAGTTGGGGATTAAAAATGAACTTAAATGAAAAGAAAGGAAATAAAATGTCAGGTTAGTGATCAATTATAACTTCATAAAAATAATATCTTCACTAAATAGTTTAGAGTCTAATTAAATTTTTAAAAACAAATTTTTTTCCTGTCATTTAAAAAATCTGACTGGAGACAACCACAAGACAATTTTTTGGAATTTTCCAAATCAGTGTCAAAGAATCTGTTTTGAAAAAGCCTAGCAGTATTTTTCTTTAAATGAAGCCCTTGCTCTATAATTAAGGAATTAAAATAAGTCTGATTAGCTCATTATCTTCATTTTAACATTTAGATGATGTGGACTTAAAGAGGGTAATTTCGTATTATTAGTTAAACGTTTAGTTATTCCGTTGTGACGACAGACAACCCTTGCCCAGTAACCAATCCGGCCTAAGAATTTAATGTGAGAAAAATTTGTGGGTGAAAAACAAGATTTCCAGCTCTTATTAACCCAAAACATTATACTAAATTTATTTTTGTTATTTTCTAAAATTAACTTGGTTTTTGAATATTTAATTATAGTCACTCACAAATTACCATTTTTCTTATGAGCAAAAAGGTTACTTGAAGAAAAAACGCACTTTGTTTTGAGAAAAGTTAGATCGTAAAATAATTCCTTAATATTTTTTAGTCACTTTCGATTGAAAATTGTTTGTTGGACTTAATAATTGATAATAACCAGTATAAAAAAGCTCAAAACCATGGATCACACTTGGAATTTTAAATTTGATTAAAGTCACTAATAGGTTTAAGAGTAAATTTCATACAGCAAAAGATGCAAATAACAAACTTTATTTTAAAAATCACTTTAAAGTTTATTGTAATCTTTTTGTAACGCTAATAAGGCGTAGCAAGAAAAATCTCTTCTGAAAGTATTTTTAGATAACGCCTGTAACCTAAAAGAAACTTGACAGTGTATAAAAAATCTTTTAAACGTCCACTCAAAAAAGAGTCTCATCCTTCTTGCCTTGCTTTTAATAATTCTACACTAACTAACCCTCAAGATATATCTGAACTTTTTAATTCTTTTTTTATTTCCATCCCAGAAAAAATCCAAGCTGGAATCTGCTCATTCCATACTCATTCCATATTTTAAAACCCCCAACCCTAATTCTATTTCTATAAAACCTATAGATAACACAGAAATCGTATCTCTTATTTTGTCTCTTAAAGATAGTAAATCTACTGGCCTTAACAGTATACAAACATCTGGTTTTAAACTTCTTTAAAAAGTTATTTCTGCGGTTATTTCAAAACTCTTCAACTATTCTTTTTCTACTGGAGTATTTCCTGATATTCTTAAGCTATCCTCAGTTACCTATACGCAAAAAGGGCTCAAAACTTGACTGTAATAATTACAGGCCTATCTCATTATTATCAAACATCAGCAAGCTCATTGAAAAATTACTTTACTCCAGAGTCTATAGTTTTCCTTGATGTTTTTAATTGTCTAAGCAGCCTGCAATTTCGGTTTAGATCTAAATATTCTACTTTGCATGCATTATTTAGTATGAGCAAAATGATTTGTGAAGCTATTGATAATGACTCTTTTGCCTGTGGTGTGTTCATCGACCTACATAAAGCTTTCGATACAGTGAATCATGATATTTTACTTAAAAAGTTAAATCACTACGGCATAAGAGGAACTGCTGACAATTTATTTTCATCAAAATTTTCAAAAATTTCTTCAAAATTGTAAAATGTTTTCAATTAACGGATTTAAATCTTCTCAAAAAAATTTAAAGTTCCGTGTTGCTCAAGGTTCTGTCTTTGGACCTCTGTCATTTTTAATCTACATAAATGATCTTTCTAACTCTACCAAAATCTCTATTGTGTATCATTTTGCAGATGATACTAATCTTATTTGCACAGGCAAATCGTTAAACTCGGTTTGTAATAAAGAAAATTTTGATCTAAGTCGTTCGTATGACTGGTTAAACAGTAATTGTCTGTAAACACCGATAAAACTGAATTTATGTCTTCCATAAGCCAAGTCAAACTGTTGATTATCTTCAAATTAGGCTTGAAATTAATGGCAAAAGATTCTTTCCATCAACATTTATCAAATACATTGGGGTTTGGATTGATGACCAATTATCTTAGTGTAATCCTGCGAGTGAAATTAATAAAAAAAACTTGCACGTGTAAACAGCATGCAATCAGATATTCTGTGTCTTACTTTTCTTTTATTTCTTCTTATCTTACTTACTGTAGTCTTGTTTGGAGAAAAAATAGAAATCGTCATGTTAAACGTATTGAAATGTTACAACGTATTGCTATAAGAATCATCACCTTCTCACCTTTTAGGTCAAATATCCAGGGGAAATTTTCTAAAGTTAATATTCTCAAGCTCCAGGATCATGTTAATCTCCATCGTTTTTTTGTAACTGGTTTTCTTCAGAAAACTCTACCTTCTTTTGTTTCAAACTTTTTCGTCTTGTCTAATCAAATTCATGGCCATAACACTAGTAGATATACTGAACTTGGTAAATTACATGTTCCACACTGAGAATCAATGACGTATGGTAAGTATTCTATGAAATAACAGTGTATCACTAAGTGGAACAATTCCATCCCTAATATTAGGGTGAAAGCATCCTCAAAATACCCCGATGTCAACAACTTTCTTTTACTTGGTAAAAACCAGTTAAAGAAAATTTTACTTGAACTTATTTTGTCTTTTTTTAGATTTTTTTCTTTCTCATTAATTGGCATCTCTGCGTTAATGGTTTATAAAAACTTTTTTTAATTTTCTACTCCCCGTGGACTGGTATTAGCATTTTATCTGGTGATATTGCGTCATCACTCGGATATTAATCTGTAACTAAAATTGCATATTTTTGTACTTTCGTGAATGTATTTTTTACATGTCTGTTTCGTTATTTGTTTTATTACTATAAAATGCTTCAGTTTAAATCCCTTTGGTGTCACTCCCATTTGCTTAGTCTTTACTAGAAGAGTGAGTGACTCCAGCTACTTACTTACTTATTTACTTACTTACTTACCCACTTACTTACCCACTTAGCTCAAAGGGAAACAGCACTATTTTTCTTCATTTTTTCCTATTTTATCTGCTTTAAAATGGTACTTACTATTCAAAAGTTGTCAAGATGGAAAGTAGACAAATTATGACAGAAGTGTTGGGTATTCCTTTACTTCCAAGTACAAACAGTAGGTTAGAGGGAATAAATAGCAGTAGATCTACCAAACTAGTTGTTTGTGATGTTATTTAGTAACCATTCCCTGAAGATTTGACAGCTGGTTGGTTTTTAGGTATCCAGTATCTTCCAAGTTTGATAAAATGTTTTACATGAATATGCTATAAAAATATTACAATAAAATCATTCAGAGAATGGGGAAAATCTTCAATTTTCTGGACATGTCAAAGATACTATGTTTATGATAGCATATCTGAACATCTTGCTAAACCTACATGCTGTATCGTAAAATTAGGTAGTTCGCATAAATTAAAACCAACTCGTTTATGTTACTCACATATCCAACACCAAATGTTTGTCACTACTGCAAAATATTGTGATTTTTTAAACTAAAGAATCCTTTCGTGTTTCTGTAGATCAAGATTGTTTTGCTACATCTGTACCCACATCTGTTTTGTGGCGTATTTTAAAAGTGTTATGCTTCCATAATTATACAGTTTAGATTCCATTAGAACCAAAAAGAATTGTTCAAAAATTGTCAAAAACCTTGTGTTAAGGAGGTAGAAAAAAGTGAACGACAAATCTACTGCAACCAGCCTAAAAAAGTTAGTTGACATTAACGATGCTCTTCACAATCATGTAAAGAGAAATTAATTTCATAAAATTATTTATTATCATTTATTAATATTAATATTAATATTTATATATATCTCAAATTTTGAAGTTAAATTAATTTGATTTTATTGTACAAATTTTGTTTATTGCTATTTGTGTCTATGTTAATTTTAGTCAATTTTTTGCACATGGTTTTTTTTTTATGTACCTTAGGTTTTACTGGTCATTTTTATGTCCATTTTCTGGGTTTTTTGATCAATTTTTTATGCAAATTATTTAAGTTTTTCTGGTCATTTGTTGTGCAAATGTCTAGGTTTTTTATTACTGATTTCAAAGTTTTTTTGACCATTTTCTACGCACCTTATTAGATTTTTTTTGGGAATTTGATTTCCAAGTGTTTTTAGGTTTTTCTAGTAATTTTTTATGCCCATTTTGTATGCCCTTTAAGTAATTAAGTATTTATTCACTATCAATAAAAAATTTACAAAATAAATGTTAAGAACGTCGTTAAAAAAAAAAAAAAAAAAAA
>JAUZNK010027465.1:0-19435 GCA_035046665.1 Euphysa ruthae
TATAAATTTTGAAATTTCTCTCATTTGTGATATATGTATATACTCATTAATTTTGATTCTTCTGATGCGATAAGAAAAGATAAATATTATTATTATAATATTATTATTAAGTCAAATGAAAAATGCAGACATGTGACCAATCACATGCCTTAAACCTATTTTATGGATTTAAGGTGTGCCATATATCACACGCCTTGTGAAAATAAGGTGTGCTAAGGCTATAACGTTTTGCATCATACACAGAAAATACCCAAGAATTTTCACGTTATCTGGCTTCTCTGGGAAAAGAAAAATGAAGGAACTTTAAAAAAAGACCTTTGTGAATTGACAAGGCACTCGGATCAAGCACAAAATTTTAAAATAAATATTGAAACAACATTGTGTGGGTTTAAATGAATCAGAGGGTGAAAAAAGGCGTGCTACGCTGAAAGCTTGTGCTTTGAAAGGTTTTGCGAGGGCTGTTTTAAAAGCCCCCACGAGCCAAATATTTCTCCGGCTTTTAGGACCAGCAAGTTTAAAGAGATTTATTAGCAGAAGGGGTAAATAAAGCACTTATATTTAAGTATAATCTAGACCATTCTACTGTTAAGTGCTTAGTCAAGAGTTTCTTTTATGGTTTGACAACTCAACAAAGAGAGGGATTGAGTCAAATAGACAATAAATAACAACAGTAATAAAAATTTGTTATTAAAATATATCCATAATACAATTTTAAGCATTTCTTTTCTATGCAACATCCCACTGACTGGTTTTTGTTTTCTAAAAATAAAAATAAGATTGATATAAATAATAATCTATAACGTGTTATGTGTTTTTACAAATATTAAATAAAGACTTTAATGACAATTTTTTAAATTGATACTGTTTTAAATGGAGAAAGGAGGGAGTTGGAGTAAAATTCTTAAATTCATTTCCAAAAGAAACAAGAGATTGATTTCAATCATAGATGCATTGATAAATGATAGATGATCAGAATTTATTACAATAACAGACATATCTAATATTTTTATAAAATAAAACATTTGAAAAAATTAGTAAAACTTACTTCCACTAAAAAAAAATTTGGAGTGTATGTAATCGTCTGATATGTCTTTGATAAACGCAAAAACAGTTCAAACAAACATCCACAGATAGAAAAAGAAATAAACAAACGGTCCGACTGACGAAATGGACGACCTGTCCTGATAAAGGCCTGTTCACGTTTATATAGCATACTGTTAGAAGTTAGGCTCTCGGAACACTTAGCATAGAAAAAAATTTGTCATACACACTACCAATCTACATATTTCTTCTGTTTTAAAATTTTTATATATTATTCATATGCACTAATATACAAATCAGTGAGAGCGTGTATTTTTATATGAATAAGTAACAGTGCATATTTATCATATGTTCCCTGGTTATTTTTAAAATAACTATTTCACAATATCCATCACATTGTGCATTCGAGAAATTTGAAATGAATATATTAATGCGCGGAAGTTTAAGTTGGTTTCTAAAGATATATCTTTCTAAATAAGATTATTATAAGAAAATAGTTTGATCTTTTTCTATTTTTAAAAATCTCACATTTGCATAAATAACATTTTAAATTGCTATTAATCCACATAGCAAACTTAAAAAAGTTATATTTCAGTCGGAAAAATTTGTAATTTGTATTTCGGTCCAACCGTGATTTCGAGGCTTGATTAAGGAAGAATCATTTGTTTTGTTTCAGGCGTGTGATATGTCATGCGTATGGGGTGTCCAAGTAATGTCTGCGGCTTATTATGAAACGTACGCCTGAAACATTTTAGGCTTGTGTGGAGGCGTAGGCGTGCGATCGCACTTCTCATATGACAAAGACTGTTAAATTATTATTATTATTGTCATGTTTTAAATATTATTATCGAAATATTTTCCTTATTTAAAGAAATTTAAGTTCAAAATCTTACAATCTAATGAAATCTAAAAACAATCTAAAAACTTACTATTTATAGTTTTACCATTTTTTTATTATTAAATCTATTATTTCCTAAATGATTGTTTTGTTTGCAGAAGGTGCATCGGTATTAGGGCATGGCATCAAAACTTACAAGTATAATGCTTATGTAAAAAAGCTTTAGGGTATACCGATCCTTCAAACATCTGTTTATCTGCTTTAAGTTTTCAAAAAGCATTTTGATCAGAAAAAAATTTTCTGAGATTTTTCTCAACGAATTAGGTAAATTTTTTGGGGGAATATGTACAAATAGTATGGAAATATTTTAGAAATATCTATTAAAATGATGTTATAAAATAATGTTTTTCAAACATTGGAGTTTGAATTTAAAATTGTGTGGAGATTGAATTCAAAACTTTGTAATTTGTAACTTAATTGAATTAGCTACTTTTGTCCAACTAGAAGTTGCTAGCAAGTTTTTCATTTTTTTTTTTTTTTTTTTTTTTTTCATACCACCGGCATGTTTTTTATTAACTCATGTTAGTTTTGGCATTTGATATATTTTTCACCTTAGGCCTCAGAGCAGCGCAAGTTAGTTACAAAGCTGACATACTTCAATTTTTTAGAGAAAATTTTCAAACTGTGAATGTCTGCCACTTTAAAGATTTTATTTGGTCCGGGTCCCAACCAACACCCTTAAAATATTTTTCAAAAAATATCATTTCTCAATTTTTCTTGAGAAATTATATCCCAATTCTTTCAAGGCTTTGGTAGAAAATATTATGGTTATTCTAGTATGTTGGCTGTATTTGAGCCAGACTCTAAATTGAACAATTTCTTTTGTTTATGAAATCTATAAATACCAAAGAAACAAATTTCTCAAAATCTGACGTGAATATTCAGAGTTTTGAAGGTTTTGTAGGAAGTTGACGTTGCTACTTTTCTGAGATTTTAAATCAAATTGTGTTACATCAAAACTTTCATTATGAAGTGTTAAATTTTTTATGGTATTTATAATCAATTGATATTTGAGGCTGTCTCCAAAAATTTTCAACAATATTGAATTTTTAGGTTAAAAGATTCTGTTTTTGCTTATATCAAACATCAATCTGATCTAATTCATTCTGAGGTGGAAGCTCTTGCATGCGGCCGATCACCGTACAACGAAGATAACATTGAATTAGCTGAATTGAAGAACTGTTTGATAGAAGATAAGGTAAATATATTTTAACGTAGATTCAGATGGTCTGCTTGCATTACTCTTCACTACTTTTTGTTCATGCTTGTAATCAATAATTCTATAAGATTTACTCAACTGAACATTTTTTTAACCAAAATCATTTTCGATTATGAACTTTTTTTAAATTGGAAGAATATCTAAAAGACCTTGTCATTGGATCAGCAGTGATTCAATTTAAAGCTTCTATTTGTGCTACGGCAACAATCGATAACAAAAAAAAAAAATTTTTCTTGCTCACGACATTTCCTATTACAATGCAATATTATTGGAAAACGTGCTACTGCTAGGCCCCACTGCCTTTAATTCAAGTGTGAAGATGATCAATAGTCCTGTTCATGTGATAATTGATAATTGTATTTGCCTACTCAATATTAGTGATATTATTTTTTTAGTTTTCTAACAATAAAACCTGAAATATAACCGAAAATTACCATTTTAGAGATGCAGAAACACCATCACAATAATTAGCGGCTTTATCAAAATTGCTTTGGGACTTTGAGTTTTTGTCAATAGGCAGTGCTTCTTTTTTAAATCAATACATATTTGGATGGGTCCTTTGAGCAGCTCAATTGATAAAGAGTGAACACTTTTCGAAGCAGCAATCAGTCCCTATAAAAATTACCTCTTTCTATGCTTAAGTAGCTGTGTATCATGTACATCTTTAATTTAGATAGGTGACAAAATCATTGAAGTAGTTTGACCAGTATTCATAGTTATCTAATGGTTTTTTTTTTGAAATACCTTGCAGACTTTTTCAATTTACCATGTTTAATATTTTGTCAATAGTTCTAATAAAATTAACTTTGCCTTCTGTTCCTTGAAAAGATGGATATTTGAATATCATTAGAATTTGATTGCGTCAGCAACGGAGGAGCTTAAAGTTTGAGTTACAAGCTTGACATTTTTTTTAGTCTTTGAAAATTATTTTTTTAATTATTATTTATTGGCAATTTTAGCCCCTCTTCTTCCTGAAAGTCATGTAACTCCTTTATAAAAATCCTCTTTATTCCTCGGCCACCACTGTCAAAAAAAGTGCCCAAACTACTTAATGTATTTCTTGCCAGTTTAACCTAACTAGTTTAACCTTGCTACTTATAGTTGTTTTGTGGGTTTTCAGTTTCTCTTAAAGAACTAGACATTACGGTAAATATTTTTAATTAGGTTAATGATTATGATTTTAGACTCTTAATTGGTGAGTGCTCGTTTAATTAATGATAAATTTATATCAAAAGATTTTTTTGTATGTTTTTTCACTGACTGTACGTTCTTAAAAATGTAAAGGAGCACTTTTTTCTTTCTGGTGACTGTTAAACTTTCCGGTCCTGATAATTTGGCAAACATCAGGGAAAGCGTAAATGAGTTGGTTATACAAAAAAACTACTAAAAATTTCACTAATTTCTTAAACAAAACTACAACCAAAAGATATAACTGAATTAGAATTAAATTAGCCCCATTAAAAGTAATAACTGAAAATACATACTTTAATGTTTTGCCAACCGTACATTGCGTTAAATAGTTTGGATCAGTAATTTTATTATGTAGCCAGTTAGTGTTTTCCAACTACCCTGCAAACTCACTAACATAAATACTAATTTTTCGTTTGCTGTATGAGTATCAGGCTCAAGAGCAGTAAGGTCATCACCATAATTAAAAAATTGATGTCAAGTTTATCGTCTCCCAATCACATTTGATCAATAATATCCATTGAGAAATCATATGCACGCGATGAATAAGAATGTTAAAGCAAATCTTTGATGTTTTGGTTGTCTAACTTTCTGAAAAAATTTTCAGACAGCTGCATTATATGCTAAAATTTCATTATCTTTGAAATCAGGGAATTTTCAGGAGGTCATTCGTTTTTCTTTTTTTCTAATTTTTTGTTGTAATCTTTTATTTGTTGGTGACACATTCATATTTTTATTAAGTAATGTTAAAAATTTAAATATAATACGATATTGTAAAAAACAGTGCCTGTATTGATAGCAGGGATAAGCGCAAGAAAACCAATGCATTATTTTCATTGTGATCCCTCAACTTGTAGGGGGGCATTCTGTTCAAATAAATAGTATACTTATTTAATATAAATATGATATTTAATTTCTAATTAAACCAGAATCGTATCTCTGTTTTAATTTTTCAAGGTAATGTTCTTCACATTATGTTTAAATGTATTAATATTGATACTAGCTTTTGTACATTCTCTTAAATTGTTCCATATCGAGGGAAACAGTGTTTTGACCTTGGTTTGTTTTTCTAAAAGGCTGATCAAGTTTTGAATAGGAATTCCTTGTTCTTAAGCTTTTACACTAGTTTTAAAAGACGTCAGACATGTATTCAGGGGAATTTCTATTCACAAACTTAAAGGCACTTGCAC
This sequence comes from Euphysa ruthae, assembly GCA_035046665.1. Classification (NCBI taxonomy): domain Eukaryota; kingdom Metazoa; phylum Cnidaria; class Hydrozoa; order Anthoathecata; family Corymorphidae; genus Euphysa; species Euphysa ruthae. The sequence continues at coordinate 5,537 of JAUZNK010027465.1, forward strand.
TTATGCATTGTTCAAATCTGTCGTTGTCATTAAGCAAATTTTTTCGTTCCAAGTGATCAATGCTCTCTGTTTCCCAATAGAAGACAGTACCTAATACATTTATTTTGCGCAGTTTGAAGTTTTGTTTTTAAAGCTTTAATATTAGTTGTATACTATGAAGAGCAGCATAGTCAAAATCAAGTTGAATTAATAAATTAGCCTTTGAAGAGCAGTAGTTAAATATTTGCTATTTCTGTAGAAAAAGTTTAATTTTTTTTGAAAATTACAGATTCTCAACTAAGTGTTTCATCAAAAATACATCCAAGATATTTAACCTTGGTGTGTTGCTTAATTTTAATACCATGAAAATTGATGTAAAAATTATTTATTAAACTTATTAATATTATTTATGATATTAGTTTTAATACTTGCATTGTCACTTATTGCTGTAGTACTAGTATTATTAGAATTGTTAGAATATATAGTATGATTAATGCTAGATAATGAAGAACAGAAATTAATTTGGTCAGCATCACTGCCACTGGAAGAAAATGAAGAAGCAAGTATTGCTTATTGATGATCATGATTATTACTACTACTGCTATTAACGCTAATAGATGCAAAAGGAGAAGAGTGATGGTATTTTTGTCTACATTATCAGTTTTGCATTTTATAGAATCTAAAATATAACTTTCTGTTCTGAACTGTTAGAAGAATTTTGTTTTGAACATATAATCGATGAAAAACGTTAGGTCTTCCTATTACATTTATTTGAACAGGCACAACAAGAGCGAACCATTACCGAAAAGTTTAATGTAAGTTTACACAAAAATTTAAGCTAATTTATTCAAAATTGTTTTTTTGCCTCGATTTATAATGGTTTCCATCGGATTTTATTCAGCATAGTATAAATGATGATTTCAGTGACATATTTTATTTTTGAACATTGGTGTTTGAGCAATTCAAAGTACTATATGTGGATTTAGTTCATAAAGTAAACCACTATGATTTCAATGGGGTGCAGAATGGTTTAAACAAGCTTGTGCAATAATGTTATATATTGATTAGTTTGTAAAAAGTCACATATCATAGAAGCCTGACGTAAAGGTTGTAAACAACATTTAGCGACAGAGTCAGCAATTTTTTTGATGCTTGACTTAACGCAGCTTTGAGTAACCTGATCACAACAAGTTAAGTCCAACTTTAAGAAAAATAATTTGTGTTTTATTTTTAGAGAAAAGCCACATAATTAAGCCATAACTAAAGCATGATTTTTTATTTAAAACATAATTTTTATGAAATAATTATATACTTTTTGTGGAAATTGGTCACCATCATTATATTTTATTTTAACAGATCAATAGGCGTGATGTAAGCATAAAACCTCTATAATTGATATATCTTTAATATTTAGGAAGTAATTGAAGGTCTGAACAAACAGAAGATTTTATTAAAAGAACTCGAAGTTTTTTCTGAAGAAATATCTTCAAAGGGCATCCTCAACAACGAAGAACAGATTTTCATATCAGAATATGAAAACCATGCCACAGAACATGTAGAAGAACTTAAAAAAGAATGTGATGCAAGAAAAGACAGGTTGTTGTTTTATGTACAGTATGCCATAAAACTTTGATTTATTATTTTTTCTGAGAGAATAGGGATAGTCATTCATGTAAGAACTCATGTAAGTATTCACATTAGCATTATCATCATTAAAATTTAGTAATTGTTTTTACTGACAGTTGTTGATGTAATAAGTTTTGAAGAAAATTTTTTATTATGGTTATTGTGTTTTTATTTTAATCATAAATTTGTACAATAAAAAGAGCTATGAATATAACCTCTACATCAACATATTATTATCTATATGTTTTGCTGTACTTGTTTTCAGAGTCTGCTCCTTAATATTACATCTTCTTAAAGAGAAACTACATGGCATGGTTCAAGAGTTGGAAGATATTAAACGTGAATCCAGTGCTTTGGAAAGTAAGGAACTAAACGACTTCTCTAAAGCTGCTAACGTATTGTTAGAATACAAGGTAAGTTCTTTAGACCTTATTAAAAATAAGAATTTTCCACAAATCTACCATATTTAGCTTCTATGTTTACCAATAATCTTTTTTTTCAAAATACATGATTTAACCCATTTTGTCTTTGAGAATCCTTTTTCATTCACCCAATGATGCTTGTTTGGTTTTATGTAGATTGCATTAATCATTATTTTCTTCATAGCTCATGTTTTTATTGTGACATTAAAAACCTGAAAGAAGCAGGTTTGGTGAAATGACATACATTTGAGAATTTTTTAACGTGCTAATTTTAAAATTTATTTTGTTAAAGAATTATAGCAGAAATATAGGGTGTAAATCAGGCTTTTACATGACCTTATCGTTAGGTAAATTTAAATGGATCAATTACAAATTTGTAATATTTTAGTTTTGAGGTTTTTTTCATGATCAAGGTCTAGTGTAGACTTTACATCATAATTTATGATGTCATGAATTTCGCTAAATTGCATTTTTTGTGTGAATATGGCATTGATTTTGAGACCAAGTTTTTTTTTATTTTGAATTTAGAAATTAGAAGCGAAGAATGATATACTATATTCTAATTTGACGTTATTCGGTGATCAATTAAATGATAGTAGTGTACTTGATAACTCGGCTGCTGAGAAGCTAAAAGAAAAGTTTTCAGATCTACTAAGCAAGTATAAAGAATGTTCAGCTGATATAGATACAACGAAAAACATGTAAGTCAGAAATTTCTTTGTACCTGCTGAGTTTTTATCAACTGTAATTTTTTCTGTTTCCAATATCTAATCCATTTTTTTTTTTTTTTATTATTCCTTTTGTCTTGTTATTTTTTATATGTCGATGGTAGGGTTACTTGTTGCAATGGTGCAATTTTTTGTTTTTTTATTTTTTAAATTAGACTTCCAAATTTCCAAAACTTTAATTCAAAAACTAATTTCAGAAGTTGTGTGATAAAATCTGATTTGAAACTAAAGTTATAATAAAGCTTCTTTTTCCTTTTTTCATACATCTAGATATTTAGAATGAAATAGATCAATTCCTGTCCATTCCTGCCATGGTTGTAAATATTGGCTATAATACTGGTTTCTTCCAGTAAATTTTTTCATATACAGCATAAAGGTGTTGCTGCTCAGCAAAAAACTTTCGTAGTAAATTGTGAGACTGTCTATCATAATGCCAGTACCCACTGCCACTATTTTCTTCAAAGCACTTTTCTTTACTTTTTCTATCAAAAAATTATTTTGATCAACGTTACTTTATTTATAAATATTTTTCTCTTTAACCCATTAATTTCGAAACTTTCGAAAAATGGCTGAAGATTTCAGCATAGTTTAGACGTTTTTAAGCAAACAAAACTCTCTAATCAAACTTTTAGTAAATAGACAAAAGTGGGGTTAAGTGTTTTCTGTGCTTTGAAAGATACCATTATGGTGTCAAATATTAATTTTTAACACCCGCATATATTATTTAGCTCTTCTTCTTCAATTTTATATGGTTTTTAATCAATTTAAAATGATTTCTGACCACTTTAATTGTCCGTACTTAAAAATCTCAATTTACCTGAATTAACTGACCCTTTGGCTATTGCATGTTTAAAAAACCAGACGGTTAAGGAGTTAACCATTGGTTCGGTAATATTAAGTAAGGTATAAAGGTATAAGGTAAGATATATTAACATTTATTATGTAGAATAGAAAAACGATTTTTTTTTTTTTTTTTGAGGCATGGAAATTCGGTTATTTCTGACTAATTGATCATTGAGTTGTTAGGAATAACCCATGAGGAAATAAAAAGAACAAAGCAACTTTAAATTTCATTTATTTTCTTTGCAAATACTTGAAGAAACAAAGTATCTATATTTTTGTTAAAAGTCAATGTTTGATTCATAATTTTTGAAATTTTGTGAAATAATTCTTCTTATCATTCAAACATAGGTATGCTTTACAAGCACTACATTTCATATTTGGGCAAGCTTTGTACTTTTCTTGTGCACATACCTTCATAATGACCATGTTTCTTGTCATATATCGGCCAATGCAAAATTTTCTTTCCTGATGGCTGAAGACACCAAATATCTCAATGACTTCCTCTTTTTTGTGCCTTATTGAGTTGCAGGCAGTAATGGCCGTCCCAACTCATATGAAGATATCAGCTGATCTTCCTTATCAACACCTCCCATGAAAATATAGTCTTTTATGGACACAGGGCCATAGAAATCTTTTCTTGTTCCATCTTTCTGTGTCCTCAAAACAGTTGCAAATTCTGTTCCATGAAAATTTGATAAGATGGTCTCAGATTTGTTATCTTTCCACTTGTAAAACACCAATCACCTTTTAGAAGCACTTTCTTACTTTTCATGTTATTTGGCAAGTGTTTCCTGTCTGAACGTATTATTCCACAACAATATACTTTATATTGCAACAGATGTTCCATCATGGGTACAGATGTGAAATAGTTGTCAAAATAAACCAGATGATGTTTGTCATATAGAGACTTTGTTAGTTGGCATTGAATCTTGAATCATCAGTCTGAATTTGGTTATTCCTTTGGTAAACTTTACACTGATACAAATAACCATCCGTTCAGCTGTGGTCCATAATTTTAAACCTCTTTTTTAATGGCTTTATTGGATTATATTGTTTTAGACAGCTCCGACCGTTGAACAGAAATCATATTTTCATCAACAGAGATTTATTTTAAAGTTTTATAAAGTTTGAGTTCAATTGATTAATCAGTTAATCAGTCTCATTTTGTAAAAATTATCGGTATTGATATTTGGTACCATAGCACTATCATTCACTTGGATATTTCTCAAAATTTGAGCAAATCATTTTCTTGGTAGGGAATTTGCAAATCCTACGGACAAGTCAGGGTCAAAGCTCCTATAGTTAGTCCATGATGGTAATTCGTGATAACCCATCATCATAATAATTCTCAAGAAGGGAAAAATCTCTCGCAAGGACACATTTGGAACCACTTTTATGTTTTGTGTTACGTACAGATTGGTTTGGTTTAATATGTTCATTTGAATCTCCTCATCAAAGAATAAATCAAAGGTATCACAAGGATTTTGACAGTCAGTAAAGTGGTCCTTGATAAGGCCTTCAGGAGTTTTAAACGAGGTTTCAATTTGCTTCTTTGTCTTTTTAATCTAGTGATAGTCTTGGTTGACATCGTTATTTTTGCGTTCACTGTTAATTTCAGTATCTTCTACAACAGTATTGTTTGAATCAGCATCTATCATATTTGTATTGACTTGATTCATCATAACAGCTGCATTTTCTGCTTCAACATCTTGTGAGCTGCTTTCTGTGTAGTTGTAATTTTTTGATTCATTCGCTATGTGTATGGGTACCAATTTTAGATCATCTGAGACAAAGATATCTTTGGAATCACTTGATTCTATCACATCACTAAAATCACTTGGTATTTCCTCCAAGGTGCAAAGGGTTGCTTCTTCGGACAAAAAACCTCTTTTTACTTGACATTTTTTAGTAAACTAAAATCAAATTAATAAATAGATACTATATTCTGGAGCTGGGGAGTAAAAATAATCAGATAGAAATATATCAAAACTTTAAACTTTTTTGTTATTTTTGAGTCAATAGCACCTGAAGGGAATTATACACAACAACTTTTGCAAAAATAAAAGTATAACATAATGTAATAAAAACTCATCAAAATGAACTAATAAGGTGTTTATTATTCTTGAGAAAATTCACAATGCACAAGCATGTGAAATGAAATGAAATGTGAAAAATGATAATTTAAACATTTCCTTTTAGCCTCTAGCGACTAAACTATATTGGATCCTACAATTATTTTTTAATCCTTTGTTTACTTACTAATATCTGTCTTATTTGAGAAAATTTGTTATTTTATCTCTAATTTCTCTAATTATCTCTAAATGTAGAGATTAATTTACTGTAATGTAAAATTTAAAAGGAAAAAAAAATAAGCATAAATAAGCTGCAATATTGAGCACCAATAATTATTTAATTGATTTTTCCACTATATTAGTCAGAAATCAATCGACATGTGGCACTCCACTTGCATAAAAAATATTTTTGTAACTTAAAGCCTATGTTTTGTAGCATCTGTAAAGGTTTAAGCTTGTGTGGAAGCGTGCATATGTGATCACACGCCTTATATACTGAAGCGTGATACTCTGTGATTTGTTTTAATGTGCTGATTAAAAAATAAGTACTACTTTTTATTTGAAAAATATTTTTGTAACCATCTTAAGTAACCAATAACGTACCGTGTTACAATTACAAAATCTAATTTTCATGCTTGGTGATTTTTTTAAATGAGTTGAGTAATAATTGTCATCTTGGATTTGTCGTACTCTTGGATTTGTTTCGATGAGCGAAGTTTTGATAACGTACTACATTAGGTTTACGAAGCATAATTTTCATACTCTGTGACTCTTTTTAATGAGCTAGGTGACAAATAACATTACATAAGATAAGATTACATTTTTTTCATATTTTTATATATAATGTGAAATCAAACTATACTGTTGCAACTACTGAAATCCGATTTTAAGACTTCTGAAATCAAGAAAACACATGAAAACGAATGTAAGGTATGTTACACATTGTCGGGATGCTTGGCTCTTGAATACACCACTTGGCTATGGGCTATTGATTCATCTAATCAAATCTTGAACCACTTTGCATGTGCTAATACTTCATTTTTACTTTCTTTAAAATCCAATTTAGATCAATAAAAGGTGTGGAAAATTTGGTTGTCAATAAATTAGATGTGTTTTGGGGTTGGCTTCCTATATTGAAGAAGAGGTGTTCTGAGGGTGATAAATTAACTGGGACAGATGTATTCACCTTAAAAAAACAGCTTCATGAAATGAAAGTAAGTGATTGAATATCCTTGCACAAATAAGCCATGATAAAGCAAAAAAAAAATCCCCATATCTTTTTCTTCATAAAGTAAAAAAAAGAAAGAAGTTTATGGCATTATGTATGTTATTTCTAAGTAAGATTCAAATTCAAACTTTTGATTTTGAATATCATGGTTTGTAGTTTATAACTAGGTTTTAAGGAAAATTTAATATATATATACATATAAATAATATATATATATATATATATATATATATATATATATATTGAAACACGATTCAATGATGTGGAAATAGATTTAACAATCAACATTTGCTGCTGAATATTGGAATACAAAAAAATCAATACGCTGGAACTTTCCAGACTCGCTTCTCCACAAAATTTCATTATTTTCATAGTACTGATAATTTATTAATCCCATTGCAAATGTTCTGACGAAATGAACTCACAAAGAAAATAGATATTTTACAATATAGAAAGTCTGACACATCGGTGACATGTTAGAATACTTTTTCTTTTTGGTCATATCGCAAAATCGATTTCATGAAAAATTTAATGCACAAAACTATTCCCTTGGCAAACTGGCATTTTGTGTTATTTGTAATACTAATAATAATATGCTAGTTACTTATATATCACTACTTCACTTTTTAGGTAATTGATCAACAAACCACAGATAAATCTTTCCGGCCCGTCCTAGAAGAATACGACCAAGTGATTGCAAAATTATTAAACGAAAAAGAGTTAAATGAAGTAAAAACTGCCCATAACGAATGGCTAGTGGTGCGGCAGTGGGCGAGCAAACACAAAAAGCTTTTAGAAGATTCAATAAATAAATGGGAAGAGTTTAAGCAGCGTGAGAGTGATTTGATGGAATATTTGCATCAAAATGAAAGAAGCCTACTGCTTTGGAATCAAATTGATTTGAACGACGGTGATAGTGTTTGCGCCAAACAAACCTCATTCAATGTGAGTTGTACACATAGATATTTCTGATGTTTTTTTATGGTTTGTAATATTGTCTGAAGTTTTCAAAAAACTCCTTAAAATTTATGGAGGTAAATTTCTATTTCTGATTTTCAATGGGTTATTCAAGCATCTATATACAATACAATTAAGATGTTAGAATATACAATGCTGTTAAAAACCATAATAAAGTGCATAAAATTATAGAAAATTGTGGATAAATAAAAAAAAAATTAAGAAACTCAGAATTGGTAAAAAAAATTTTACTTTTTACATTCATAATCAAAATTTTAAATGAGAGGTAATAAAATGAGATAAAGTAGAAATATAAACTAGGATTAAATAATGCTCGTTGCATTTATCAGCCAAGTATATGTAGCAATTTTTTCCTGTCATTCATTTTTTAAAGTGTTTGATTTATTTATAGTCTGTTTTATTTTAAAAAATTTTTTGAAATTAATGATATGAAACTTACTTGCTTGTTATTTGGTTTAAACCAGTTAGCGCTAGTTTGATTTTACAGTTTTTTCTTCCTTAAAAGTTTATTTTGTATTACTTTCTTTAGGATATTATGAGTGGGATGGAGAGACGACGTGACCACGTAATGAGCTTGAATAAAGTTGCTGACGATTTGCTCAATCTTATTGGTGAAGATGGAACCGAGCAAAATAAAGTTTTATCTCAAGTTTCCGACGTCCATGAGCTTTGGAATAAAGTAATAAAAGAGTCCGTTAACTGCAGTAAAAAAGTGAGTTGTGTTTCAATTTAGCAATGCTTGTATGCTTTTTTAGTTTTTTTTTCCCTACTTTTTTTGCATGAAAATAATACGTATAAATATATATAAAAACCATAATATTGCATTTCTAAACCTAATAATTATATGTACTATAACTATAAGGTATGATTGACCATCTCAATAATCGGTTTCTCGTTTTCTATGGACAGGCCATATTAAACTGATCTAGGCTGTGTTAGGTCTTAACTCAAATTTCTCTTCATTAAGTCTGTTCTTATTACGTTTCTTGTATTCATATCTTTCTTACTTTACCACTGGGCTTTGCTCTCGGAACTAACATGTTCAATGAAATACAAATTTTCTACCCATTTATCCTCCTCCAAATGACCTAGCCTGCTTCTAAGCTCATCTGGAGTTTTTCTGTCTCATGTTGTTGTTACACATTCACTTTCTCAATTATTCCCTTTTAATCGATCAAGGTCTTCCAGCTACACTGTCCATGTCTCACTTTTATAAAATGTAGCGCTTCTGACACAAGTTAGTTACAACATGCCTCTAAGCTAATTGACAAAACTTCTAGTTAACTAATAAGATAACTCTAAATTTTTATTCAAGTAGAACTTACCCTATAACACTACTTTTGATATCTTAACTCCATAACGTGTAACATTGTAAGAGAAATTATCAACTATCTCTAAAGATCCACTGCCGGACTTTTGCAATGTTTATATACAAACTGAATGTCTTCTATTAACCTTCCTACACTACCACATTATTTCCTATATACCTAGTGCTTAGCAGTCTGACAAAAAATGGACCAACTCTTTTCCTGCGAACATCTCAAGGACACCTTCCAAGTTCAAAGTGACTCTTCTCATCACTAATACTAATAATAACTTTAGTTCTTGCTGCATTCGCTCTCATCCCATTCTCTTCTAGTTCTTTCTTACAGTTCTCAAACTTTTCAACAAATTCTTCCTTAGACTTAAACCATCTTAACTAGCTCCTCATCTATACCTAATTTTTTATCTTCCATAAAACTAAATCAGTCAAACTCCAAATCTACAAAGACCAAAAAAGTTTTTTTTTTGGTCATTGTAGATTTGATATTGCATCTGTAGTAGCACGCCTTTGAACTGCATCTTATCTGTATCAATTCTTTTTCTTAGTAGCTTACTGATCACTCTTTCAATAGTTTGATCAACCAAAATTAAATTTTCTATAGTTCTTTCTAAATCATCACACTTGCCATTGAAGCAATTAAGTATAACACCTAACTAGAATTCTATGTCCTTCTGCTTCTCGTTCTCTTAAGCGATTCCCTACTAATCAAAGTATTTGAATACGCTAAAACGTTTTTTGAAACATGGCAAACCTATCTTTAATATCATCTCAAAGTAGTTCATTTTAACAAGACAAACCATATAAGACTTGTGTCCAATATAGTCCCAAAGAATTTGTTTTGATGCGAGATAACCATTACATTTTTGACCATGTATGGTTTCATACTTTGGATGGTAAGAACAAACAGCGGTTTGCTCTAATTATGAAAAAAAAAAAAAAAAAAAAGATTGTCAGAAAAGTCATCTTCGAAAAGAGTTTTAAGGACAAAAGAAGCGTGATAAGCGAGACAAAATAACTAAAGAGAGGGCATAGCTACACAAATTAATGATGGAGTGAACTGGAATTTCATATTGACTTCGACAGATTTTAGACTCTTGATTGGATGAAAAACAGCTCCAACAGAAAGCAGATATTGCATACCGGTTAATCCCGTCGAGAAACTAGATTTTGCAAATTTGGCTTTGATTTTATAGACCTCAAAGATGAAAGCACAGAAAGGTTTTAGATGAATTGCACACTGCAAGATACTGGAAAAAGTTGATGCCAAGCTGACTGGATTACTAGGCTGTTCTCAGTTGTTCCAAATTTTTTTTTATATTTTTATATTTGGCTGCTTATTTCGTCATGTTACATACTTAAATTCTATATACTATTCCACCTATGATGAAACTTTCTTTTCCTTATTAGTGCATATGGAACCTAACCTAGTTATGCTCAAGCTTGGAATTTCTTCCTTTACATTGTATCCTTCTCTTATTGCCACTAAATAATTTATACGGTTTCAAATAAATTATTGGTAAATTATCATCATTTTAAATAAGTAACTTTTTTATTACTATAGTTATACCACGAGGGAGATATTGCCACATTCCACATACTGCCGGACGAAAGAATAACAATGTTATTTAACAAAATAATAGCGACATCTTTAAACGAAAGAATATTGTAGTTAAAAATAATGTAATACTAAATGATATAAAAAAGATCGCTAAAAAACCTTTTCAATAAAAAAATCAGAAATTTAACCAAAACATTGTCGGTTCGTGGAATATCAAATTCCTTTGTTAAAAGATTGACTTACTTTTACCGCTTAACTTATCGTTACCCTTTATTTATTTCTAAAAAAAAAATTTTACAGCTCTGTGCCATTTAGATTAAAATAAGAAGTGAATATTTTAAAACTTTTTTAAAAATAAACGGAAATTTAATATAAGATGTTATAGTCTCATTTTTGATATTGATAATAGTTAAGTTAACACGTATTTGAACCATTAATTGTTTAATAACTTTCAATACTTACTTGATTAATATCAATGCATGATTATATATCAGCTTCAGCGATCACGTGATATGTTGGTAGAGCTCGAAGAAGACATAAAGAAGGTGTGTACCTGGTTATCGGTGACGTCATCATTACTATCAGCTGTGAATGAAGATATGGAAAATGCTCCATTGGAAGCATTGCTTATTGAAATAAAGGTGAATTGAATTTTTTGTAAGCGCAGATAGACAGAACTTTGAATTTCAATTAACAAACAATGTGTTACCCAGTTCTTGTAATCTCCTGTATAAACCCTGATTTTAAATTAACTGGTAATGTGTGGCCACTTAGTTCTTGCAGTTTTATTCACTAACTTGAAGTGAATTAACTGGTAAGGTGTCGCTCGATTTTTGGTTTTCAGCTAAAAGTTTTTTTTAGATATAAACCGATTAAAAAGTATTTTCAATAAAATACGTTTTGAAAAATCGTTTCTGATGCAAATCATCTTTCTAAATCTATAAAATTCTGCATGAGCTTGTTATACCAGCAAACCTCTTTTTACATTGATGTTCAAATACGTACTTTTTTTTTTTTTTTTTTTTTTTTTGTGTGTCCCAAATCAATGAAAATCCAAATTTAATCTATAATTTTATCAATATATTCTTTTGTCTTCGATACTTCCACCTAAAACTTAAAAATAAATAGTTACTTTTTGAATCTTACAAATATAAATTAGCGCTTGACAAAATTTAGAATGGTAAGTTGCTACAGAAGCTGTGGGTGGGGGGCTTCTACGGTGTGTCAAAAAAGAAGGAAGCATTTTTTTTTGTTGGTTTTTGTAGGAAAAAGATTCTGAACGTGACAATGTAGCGGAACGAATTGATACTATAAACAGTTGCTATGAGAAACTGACGGATGATGAAAATACGCGTTCTCATTTCTCTCTATTGAACAATGTCGATGAACTCAATGAAGAGTTTGAACAAGTCACTACCGAAATTGAAAATCTGAATAATATGCGCGGAAAAGGTAAATGTGTCAGTCTGATATTTGAGACCATTCATTCTTAATTTTCTAATTTACATTTGAGTGTACCTAGTTTTTCATTACGTTCTGCTAAGCTTAATGCTCCAATGTATGTTGTTCCAGTTTTATACATTGCTTGGGGTTTCAGCTGTGTATTCGATCCCAAGAATGTAAATTATCCAGGTGGGGATTTTGTGTTTGAAAACTTTCTGCTGAATAAGTCCTATAGGCGATGAAGGGTTGAGATTTTACCTCTTTGCAATGATTTTTTTCTTATTAATTTCCCTGTTCCAGTAAAATAGCAACGTCTCCGAGACTAGGGGAGAAATATGACGGCATAAAAAATTCAAAAGCTTCTAATGCGTTCTCTATGATTTGATATAGTTTTCGTAGGCTTCTCCTGACCAATTAGTCCTGAATAATTAAAATGAGAGATAGTTGATTGCGTGAGTGTACTAAAATTATTGTGAAGAATAGTGTACAAAATATACCTTTCTTATAAAGCGTAAATAGATTTCTCTCTCCTTCAGCTTTCCACCTCTTCCCCGCCTCTATCAAGGTTCTCTAACCTGTAAAAATTAAGGATTTAAATTAGATGTAAGTTATTTTGATGATTTCACACATCTATAAATAAACATTATTTTTTAGGAAAAATGCTATGGCGACGTTTGAAAGGTAATGTTAACACAGCCGCCGGTGTTACTTCAAATAAAATGAATTCCGTCAAAGAAGGGAGTTTTTCCTTTTTTGATCGCTTGTATGAAAGAATGTCATCTGTCTTCAAAAAAGACGACAACACAGCGAAAAATTTTCCTGAACATGAACTAAACGAAGAGTGAAATGTAATAAATGATGGTTCGAAAATTTTGATTATAAGTAAGATTATTTGAAAGTTTTCCGAAGTTTCCTCAAAAATTTGAAAATTTTGGTGTAAAATACGTTTGATTTTTGTTACATCAGAACTTTGTTAGATAACAATTCGTAGTGAAGGTAATATCAGACGTTGAATTCTCATCTGCCCTCCTATTTGCACGATTAGAATTATAAATTTATGACTATTTCCTTTTATTAATAGATAACCATATCGAATTAGGAAGTTTCAGTAAGAATATGCGTATCTAATACACCCATTCTGTTTAACATCAGCTTCTTTTTTTTCTTTTTCAAACATATCTTCAAAGTTAATGTATGGAAAGGCTTTAAAATATCTATATAATTTTTGTTTCTGAAAAGATTTTTGCATAAATTTGTGAACATGTTTTTAGCGTTTTTTTCTTTCGTGTATGAACTGTGATATTACTCCCCTGTTCTTCTCTTCAATTGTTAAATTTCCTGGCATTCTAAATAAATAAATCTTAGAGAATTCTATCGCAATGATTTTTGATAATGTAATTTATGCAATAATTTATAATTTATGCAATTATGCGGTTATAATTCTAAGCTTTTTTTTTAAAGTAAGTGCGCTAGTTCTTGGAAGAATTTTATTACATTTCTTCATTCATATTAACAAACGGCATTTGCGTTAACCTACTCATCGCCAAAGTTTTTTTCTTTCTTTTTTTTTTTTTTGCTTTTTTTTTTCTCAGCAAATACATCCTTTCATCAGGACGTAGATTTCAAATTATTTATTGTTACGTTCTTTTTTTCACTTATGAATTTATTGACGTCCTCATGTGACGTTGTTTATATATA
>JAUZNK010027476.1:0-19433 GCA_035046665.1 Euphysa ruthae
TATATACATATCCCATGGTGGGTTTTGGAAAACAATTACTTACTAAAACAGGTAAATCATCATCTCTAAATCTAAATTCTTATCAATTAACAAATTTTTGTTTTAAAAAATTGTAATAGAACCTGCTATTCAGTTTTCAAAATTGAGCTTTAAAGGTATTGAGTAGTTACAAAAAATCATATCATTTTGTATCATAAAATTTTTTAACTATACAGAAATAGATGTGAGTTGTTTGTTAGAGAGAACATGAGTTTCAATGATATTTCAACCTAAGAATGATAACATTCATTGATGTTCTTTTTTTTTTTTTTTGTCACTTTTTGTTTTACATTTTGTAAACAGTGTTTGTAAGCAAAAAAAAAATGTGCATACATTTTCAAACAAAATTGGATTTAGGCAGGTTTTTTACTACTCTTTTTTTTTAAAAGTTTTTAAATTTTTCTTTTTGTTTTTAATAGTTTGGTCAAAAATTCAATCAAATTAGACTAATTAAACAGCAGTGCAAAGCCACTAACATCTTTTTAAATTATAAATTAAGTTTATACAGAAACATTTTCTTGCTGAATATAAAGCGTGTATATTTTCAAAGAAAAATTTATTTATTTTTCCATTTCGTTTATGGCGTTCTTTTTGTCTCTTGACCCTTTATTAAATTAAATTACATTAAATTTAAGTTTCCATATTTACTAATTTTCTTGACTTACATGTATGGGTGTTTTATTCATAAATAAGGTTATCAGAAGTTTTAGTATTATTGTTTTTTCATGTTTTGATCTAAATTACTCAGCTCATCATTAGTGAAAAAAAAAGTAAATTACGTTAGTCATAAATCAACATGGGATATTTAAAGTGCCGCCCCATGTTGGATTTGACGTTTCTGTTATAACTTAGAATGTTTTTTTAATTAGATCAACCTAAAATCAAGATAAGTCGTCTAAAGTTTTATTCTTTTCTGACCGATGTTGATTTGATGTTTGAAAAAGTAGCAGACGGATGTTGAAGCATAGAGGGCCGATGTTGGTTTAAAAACCATAGGATAAAATCACATTAACATTGGCCAGCGATATACATGAGTCAGAACAACCGAAACACACTCAAAGAAAAGAAAAAAAATGAAATCCCAAACAATATCTCTTAAGAGAAGAAATTTTGGCACTCTCATATTTGAATCAAAAATGAACACTGTGAGACTCCAGATTTCACTATTTCCTCTTTAGGGAGTTTTTTTTATCAATTTCTACTTTAAATTCCCTATTTGAGAGATAAGAATTGAACCAAAGAACTTAAATTTTTGAGTCAATTTCAAATCAAAGTTTGTGCATTTCACATTTTCTAAGCAGAATGTATGATCTATTGTCTCAAAGCCTTTTTGAAGATCAATAAGTAACATTCCAGTGCAATCTCTTTTCAAAGTTTTTTCATAACAGACATGTATCAGTAAAAAATCCTTTTCGAAATCCTGCTTGAAATTTATTAATGTCTTCTTTAAGGAATTCTCTAGTTTGGCCATCAAGAACTTTTTCAAAAGTTTTGACTAAAATTGTCCGCAAAGATATTTGCCTGCAATTTTTTGCATCAGTTTTCTTTTTTAAAATAAAGGAGATATCATAACATCTCCCTTTATTTTATTTTTCTCTATTTTAATAAATTGTATAAAAAATAGACAATATTTAAAAAAAATCCTCATTATTAACATAATTTGAGTTAAAAAGTTGGAATATTTAGCTCTAACCATTGCTGCAGACAAAATCAGGTTTTGAAAGTATTTTCAAGGTTATATACTTTTTATAAATTAATAAAAAAAAAAACTAAAATCGTAACTACTAGCTCAAGAACAAAATTTTTCTTTCAGCACCATTGGTTTCTCTACTATATATTATCGAAGATAATCAATTTAGCCTAAAACTTAATTAAGGACACAAAAAGTGTTATTTCCTGCTACTGTTTAAGTTTTAAATTTAAATGCTTGTATTTGTATAGAATTCTCTTACCATTAATTTAAGCGTTCACTTATGAGTTTTTGCTATTGAAAATTGGTACTGAAATGTCTATCTAACAATAAAAACAAAGTCACCAAATGATCTCTATTTGTATGCAGCTTTAGGTTTTGACACTTTAGATCACCAAAATATTACAAGAGGTTATAAAAACAAAAATGGAGATTGTTTTAAAATGGTTTGTATTGTTTGGAATTGTTAAGATTTGGCGTATTAAAATCAGTTTAACATATATGGGCAAAAATGTCAAATTGCCTGTATGTGGAAACCTTGCCTCGATTAAGTTTTTATTTTTTGTTTTCGTTTTATTTTGTTAGTAGTGCCTCATACAGATTTAACAAGGTCGTTAAACCTAAAAAAAAGTATTCTGTATTTTTTTTTCAGAAAGCCTCATCAAAAAATATCTAATCAGACCCCAAAAACTAACTGTTTATTTAAACAAATTAATTTAAAGTGACAGTGTCACTTTGAAAAAAAAAAATCTAGGAAGCGCATCTAGATGAAAAACTATAGCAAATCTTTTTTTATTAATTTCAATGAGAATTTCAAAATGATAAGACAAACTGCGTATATGAATGGGACTGAAAATAAGGTTTGAGCATCATCAGACCGTTTACCGTTTATCTTATCACAAGATAGACAGCTTTATGTTAAGGATAGCTAGTTTGATGTTTGCACACTGAGAAATCAAGCAGTTGATGTAGTTGAAGTGTTAGAGCCTAGATATATTGATTTGAACTGATTGGAGCTTCAGTAAGATTTTTATTTAATAGAAGATGTAAGTTATTCTTGATAGGAAATTATAATGAGTATGGAGGAAAAGGCATGTTTAGCAGAAAAATTGTTAAAAAAGACATCATTATGTCAAGTATCTCAATAATGGCATGATAGTGATTAAGGTTGATAATGGTTGATTTTCACTTGTGTGGTTCAGTGAGGAAGATAAGGGTAAATAACATATGAATCAGGTGGTTGGGACATTCATTTTTTTATGTACGCGTTGTAAAGGTAATATCGTAGACAATACAGATTTTCTAGTTTCAATGATGTAAAGCAATGGCTCTTAGTTGCTTTCTCCACTAACTAATAAAATTTTGTTGATCCAGGTTGTAGGTAGGATGTATACGAGAGTGTTATGATATATGAAAGTGAGGCATGTAGCATGAGGCATGTGCAGTGAAGCTGGAAGATCTTGATCGCTTAGAAAGTAATGAGATTAGAATGGTTTGGTGGATGTGTAGCTTGAGAGATAGAGATATGAGCTAAGAAGAAGGTTAGGTATTCATATCATCAAAGATATTCAATCTATGAGGTTGAATTAGTTGGGAGGGAGAATAGCTGGGTAAGAAAGTGTAGACATGACAGTTCCTGGAGCAAAGCCAAAAGGTAAAAAATGTAATAAGGACAGATTTACTGTACATGAGTTTGAGTTTAGACCTAACACTGTCTAGATCAGTTTGGAAGACAGCCCTATATATTAAACTAAGAATGATGATTTTGGTTATGGTGTTTGTTGTTGATAATCATATAATAGTGAAAAGATCATGCATATAATTTAGCACTTTAAAAAAGATGCCATTTGAGCTCTGACCTTTTAAAAAAAAACAGAATAATATGACTTCTTAGGTGGCTAGGTTTCTAGCCTACATTTTCTAGCTAGAAGAAGTATCTAAAATAACTGGTTCAAAATTAAGCTATTTTCTAGTTAGAATCTTATTTAAAATAAATGAACAAAATCAGCATTACATCATTTTAAATTCTTAATACATATATTAAATAAAAAAGGGAAGATGAAATTGATATGTTTTTATCCTACACATGTCTGTAGAAAAATATATGAATGAGTGTTAATTTTAAAAAGCGTTTTAAAAATGTTTCAGACTGAAAATTTGGAAGATTTCAATAGTTAGGCTTCGTTGAAATTTCATGTTTCTTTTGAAAAATTTGAGTGTTTCTAAATATTTGTCCTGCTCGCCACGTGTATTTACTTTTGGTATTATAAGAGTTATTTTAAAATTATGGATTTTTATATTAACTGAATACTCTTTATAGTTAACTCTTGCATAACTTGATATGGCTGAAGAAAACTGGGATGAAGAAATTGAATCTGGAGTGATACCTACAAGAAAGTTTGCAACATCAGCATTTGAGGAAAACCAACCAGAATTTCAAAATAGGGCTTCATATCCATCTCAGAGATCTTCATATCCATCTCAGAGATCAAGAGGAAAACGATTGGGCAGGTGAAGAATTTTCTCAAAATCACAATGATTTAATACCTCCAGCAATAGCTGGTAAACTTATGGATTTATGTTCATATTTATGTTTGTTATCTAATTTTTTTCTCATTACTGGTAATTTTTTTCCGCAAGGAGTTAAATTCTGATGCATTTATTTTTATAGTGCTATGAGTTAACTCTTTTGTTCGTTCCTCTTTTTGATTGCCACACTTCTAACACACTTTTTTGTTTAAAAATTTTCATTTTGTGTTCTTTCTCAAAAAGCATGTGAATCTGTTGCTCAGGAACCTCAGGTTTCCCTAGGTTTGGGAAACATTTAGATCTGGGGAAGTTGACAATCTCAATGTATTAACATATTAGATAAAAATGCAACTTTTTTACCTCAAATATCAGTCTTAAAAAAATTATGCGAATAATGCAACGTACCAAAAGTAAAATACTCAGGTTCTATGATTGCTAATTATTTGACCAAGTACATTTTATATTTGTCTTTTCTGAGAACGTATCACATAGGATAATCAACTCTATTCCATCTGAATACCCGTCAGCACAATGTTTCTGAAGCACATAAAAAAGGAAATAGTTGTAGATAGTAGCAGTATTTTTGCAATTAGTTCAGCCAGTAGAAATGTTAATGCGTATATTTGATAATATACACCAATCTCAATACTAAAAATATATTTTAAAATATTTTGGTAGCTTAAAACGTTGAACACACGACGGAAAACGACAGAAAACGACAGAAAGCGGGAAAATTTGATTCAGGAATATTAGAATATTTGCTTCTTGGGAATTGAATCCTAAAATTAGAGAATTATGATTTATTTTATTTTTTTTATAACTTGAAAAATGTTTTTGTTTTTTCATTGTTTGGCTTGTTTTTAATTTAATTTATTTGGTTTAGGGGAAGAGGTCGAGGTGCTGATAATTATTGGAGAAATTCAGCTTTTAATAGCAATTTGAATTGTAACTCACCACATCAAAAACGTTTTAACTCAAGCCCCTGCTCACAAAACACTTCATACACCAATTCTCCACAACAATGCAATCAATATTCCAAACCTTCACAGCAGACAAATAGATTTCCTAGCCATCCTCAAAGTAATGGATTTTCATCAAATGATCAAAATGCTTCTAGTAGTAAAATATTAACAATGGATATTTGCAATGATTCAGTTGGCAAAGTTATAGGTAAATATATTAATGTTAGGACTTATATATAAACAAATTTCAAGTTTTCTCGCAAGTTCTTATTCTTCCTAAAAATCTTGGAAGCAAATATCATTTTTTTCAAGTTTTTTTTTTTTTTTTTTTTTTTTGGATCTTGTCTTTTTTTCCTAATTTTTTGCGTGAAGTTAAAGGTTAATGAGGCAAATGATATGATAGCACCAAATTACTAAAATGGCAAAAATATCAAATGATCAAAAATCTATATTTTTCAATTTTTATCAAATTATATTTTTATTCTGATGAAATTTTGTATGGCAAACTTTTATTTCTCTCAAATAAATATTTCTTTATTGAAAAAAAATTCTTTAATTATATATGATAATTGCTCAGTTAAAAATAGCATTAACAAATTTAATTCACCTTCATCGTTTGGAACTATCTTCAAAGTTGCATTTATCCCAAAATGAAACAAGAGTGCTTCCCAGCTTTTATCCCTCAAAACCTTGTTAAAAATCGAAATCTCCTTATCTTGGGGTAACATGAATTCCTAAAAATTATTTCACATAACTAAAATATAAATTTATTTTTGCTTAAGGAAAAGGTGGTTCAAAGATAAGAGAATTGCAGGAGGTTACCGGTGCAAGAATCAGTGTAAAATATTCTTTTTTATTTTTTTGTCTAAATAAATTTGCCAGAGCATAAGTAAAAATTTCCTACTGTAAAGTCTAAAAATTTCCTTCAATTAAATTTTGATAAAAATGGAGTTTGTTAGATTCTTTTATTTTGTTAGATCTTTTACATAAGATGGCAAATAACATTTTAGTGTCTGACACAATTAACTAAGTTAGAGGATGGTCAGTAATCTTGGGTGAAAAATATCCTGGTGCTTGGCACCGCAAAAAAACAGCCATGTGCTGATATTCTTTAAGTTGGTTGGCAATGTTAGAAAATATTGTTTCTGATTATTTTGGTATATTGAAAATAATTTTGAGAAAATATTGCATATGATTACCTGTCTACCATTTTGAAACTGTAATCAGTTTCTATGCCATTCAGCTTAAAGCAAAGCAAATTCTCCATGTCTTTGTCTAATCTTTTAAATATTTGACTTTGAAAATATGTAGATATTTTGGAATAATGTAGCTTGCCTAATTTTACAATATTTTTTCTCAAAATTTTTGATTTTCATTTTGTAAGAATGCTTTCTTACAAAATAAAGAAAGGTTGATTTTTGTTACGCATTTGCATGATCAATAAAAAAGTATTTTTTAGAATGTTTATTATGCTTGGGTGTAGATATTTCACAAAGTAAATGTGACCAAAGCTCATAATATCATCTCAAAATTGCAATAAAAAGTATTATTTACCATATTTTAATAAAAACTGCATATATGCTCCACACTAGTTCATTAACCATTCTTGACCACCTGTCAGGCTAGGAAAAATTATGCCATTCCCGAGGTATTTACACAAAATTTAGCTGTGAATTAGTCTCCTTTGACCTACCAAATGATGACATTTATTTAGCAAAACATTTAAATTTATGCTTACTTAAATTTTTAGATTATGACAGATGAATCTAACCTAACTTGTACAGCTGTTGAAATTTGTGGAACTGAGGATCAGAAATCTCAAGCTAAACGACTAATCGAGGACTTGACTATACCTGCTGGTAATATACAGGCGTGGGCAGATAAGCAAAATCGTCATTTTAACGAAACACATGTTGAACAACAAGTGCCGTTGGATTGGGGTGCACTCAGAAGAGATGCAGAAGATTTTGAAAGAACGAGGTGGTTAGATTGTCCAGAAATTATAAAACATTTTTACAAGGAGAAAAAACACATTAGTGATCTGACGGACGAAGAAGTCAAGGAAATAAGGTTTGCTATTGCTCATCTTTTTTATTTTTATAACAAAAATCATCAGAAATAATTATTCTGTGAATTTGTAACATGGCATTGTATTAGATATTAAATAACGATTTCATAATTTTCCATGAAATTATATTTTGGATTAGAATTTAACCTTTTCTGGATCGTGTAAAAACTTAACGCTGATCCAAAAATGATAACTCACAATAATCGTAACAAATGGAATGAAACATTAATAGTATATTTCTAATGTAGATTTAAAAGTAATAATTATTATAAATCGATTTCAAATTGCAGCACAAATTTTTTTAAACAAATTCTCTAAAACTGTTACAGGGAGCTTAATATTCATAATATCAGGTTGAAACTTGGCATATTTTTTCAGCATAAATGGTTTCTATCCACCCAAGTATTGGTTGCCAACACGTTCAGGATTCTCTCTCAAATATTGTTGTGAATAAAGATTAGTTTGGACAATGATTAGTTCAAAATTATTATCCGTCAAGTATAGCTCAACAAAATTAAGACGTTAGGGTGCTTTTTCATCCTGGATTATAGACCCTCAATCTCTATGAAATCAGTCTCTTTCACTCCAATTGATCTTCTCTTTCATTTTCAGTTTTTTCCCATGTCCAATGTTCTACAGATAATTTTCTGCCTCGACTTCCACATCCCTTGTGTATATTAGGGGAGTTGCTACACCCACCACATCTCCTTTGTACACAATATCAAGGTCCCTTTTGTACACTCCAACCACTCTTTTCTGAGGACCACAACGTGTACTGGTACCACCAATGACGAATTAAATCTTCTTCATTATCGTCTTTTCTTATATAATTTATTCACTGTCAGAACTTGATATTTCAGTATTATTATTATCAATATTACTATTTGGTAGTGTTTTATGCTGGTTCTTCATCTGTGTTTTCAGATATTTTATTTATATTATCATCTTCAGCTTCATATTGCCAATCACTATCACTATTTTTATATCACTTTCTTCTAAGTCAATATGGTAAATAGTGTTGGCACATTAGCTTAAATATTTAAACTACTTTGATTAAATATTTAAAATATTTAAACTACTTTGATTTATTATTTTTTTGTTACTTTTTTTCCTTGTGGAATAGGAATTTAAATGATGCCTATGCTTTTCTTGCTCTATTCCTATCGTTGATTAATTTTTTATATTTTTTAAATTTAATTTTGTTTTTACTTTTTGATATAGTTACTTATAAATTAAAAAGATTTATTGCATTCTAGCCAAGGAGTTTTATTTGAAGATATATGTGTTCAACTGTAAATTTTGAGTGAGTTGATACACTGATATTTATCCCTGCTCCTGAGGTAGTTGTCTAGAAATTTGATGCTTATCTCAAGGGATTTGTTAGGGAATTTTATCCTCGTTTCGAGGTGCCTGGTGGATGTAAAATGGAAATTTGATTGTGACATTAATAATAAATAAAGAATTCATATATTCTTTAGAGATCTGAAAAATAAAATTTCAGTGACAGATTTGACAGATAAAAAGCGTAAACTACCAAATCCAGTAAATACTTTTGAGGATGCATTCGACGATTATCGTAAGTATATAAAAATTTCATTTTCCATCAAATGGCTAGATTTTCTAGCAAATACTTCCTGAGAAGTAACAAAAACTAAAAAAAAATCCTAGAACTTATTTCAAATAATTTCATGGCCACTTCGTTTAATTTAATTATTGAGAATTAAATTTATTTAATGATGATGATGATGACGACGATGATGATGATGACGATGACAATCATTTACCACAGTTTTATTGTGAAATAATAAATTAAATCAATTTGAAAAATATTAAATAATTAAAAAATATTATTTCTAAAACTACATAATTAAATAAAAATTTAATCTGATTGTACTGTGTTAGAAAATTTAATTTCTGAAAATTTATAAAAGTCTTTTAAAAAATTATCAGAATCAAGACCTCTTAACTGATCAAAAAATAGAAATAAAAAATGTAGGAAAACAATGCATATTTTTTAAACAATTTAATAAAATAAATTTATAACAACTGTAAAATTTTATGTTTCATACTAGTGCATTTTTTTAAGAAATTGCATTACTAATTACTTGGAAATTTGCATTATCAGTGTTATTTATTTCATCATTATATATTTCATTATTTTAATATTATATTACCCAATTATTTATATAATTAGAGAGCTTGTTTATATAATCAGAGAGTAATTTTTATTAGTACATGCACAAAGCAATGACACTATTGAAATAAAATTTTTGATAACTATAAAATTACAAATATGTTTAAATTCAATTTTTCAGGTAGTTATTAATGCAAGAATGTTTGCTGTGTTTTATCTGATTTTTGAGGAGATTTAAGCAAATGCCTTAATTCTTAATAAAGGCTGAAATAGTTTACTTTTTTTCCCCAATATTCGCTTTGTGTTTGTTAATAAAACTTTTGGTAAATATTATTACTGTTTGAAAGAAACTGTTTTTTAAATCCTAATCTAAAACTTAAGGAAAAAGAATTCAAGGATTTTAAAATTCTCTTTAACAAATTTAATCCGTTATTTTTCATTACAACCTATAGCGCTATCATCATAATTAATATAACATTATTATTTTATCTCACTATAACACACTATTCCCTTTACTATGTAGCGGAGATTTTGGATACTATACGAGTGAACAAGTTTGTCGAGCCTTCTCCTATACAGGTAATATTAAAATATTCTACATGTACCTTGGTACTTAGTTAAGACTCAAAATCATTGATTAGATGAATTCCATGAAGGTTAAATTTTTCTGACCTTGCACGTGTTTTGTTTAATAAAACATTATTTAACGTTTGACTTAATCTTTGTAGTAGTTTAAAGTCAAATGTCAGGGGAAAACCTTGAATTTCATTGTTTTAATTATTTAAAAGTATGTTTTCTCTAAAAATTGGTTTTCCAGTAGAGATTTATAACTCATTTAAAATTTTAGGCTAGAGCTTCTTTTCAAATTTTAAATATTTTTATGTTAAAAGAAATAGTTTCTATGAAATTACTGTCCTTTTCTTAGAGTCAAGCATGGCCTGTCTTACTTTCTGGTATGGATTGCATAGGAATTGCACAGGTTAGTGGTTTTATTTATTT
This sequence comes from Euphysa ruthae, assembly GCA_035046665.1. Taxonomy (NCBI): domain Eukaryota; kingdom Metazoa; phylum Cnidaria; class Hydrozoa; order Anthoathecata; family Corymorphidae; genus Euphysa; species Euphysa ruthae. Next base: position 10,422 of record JAUZNK010027476.1, read on the forward strand.
ATTTTGAACATTTTCTAAGTTCATATCCTATGGTTTGGAGTAGATGATAGTCAATTGACTTAGTGACTATTACAAGTAAGATTGTAAAAAAAGAAGATTTTTTTAATTGGTGGAGTTTTTAGCTGCCATATTCGTAGAAGTGGTGAAAAATTTACAGAGGTTATGGTTTTGTAGATAGAAACAAGGAGTGAGAATGGATTATAAAATATCGTGTAACAGGTGTAGCTTTAAGATTAAGAAAGTAAAAAGTTCTAAGAAAAACGGGTTTTCCTAGGTGAAAAGATATAGAGATTAGATGTGATACTGTTGTTACAAGGAGTTTAGGTCATATTTAGGTGAGTTTACAGAAACTTTTAAGTCTCCGTTTTCTATAAAAGGTTATTAAAAAGTTTTGAAAAACTCTTAAAGGAACTAGAGATGTGTTATGGTTAGACAAAGTGGACTAGGATTTTACTTTTAAAAAATAAAATAGATAAACTAATTTATTTGGAGGCTAAGAGAAAGTCAAGAGAGGCAGTGTATGAGGCAAAATGTGATGCAAAAAGGAAAAGATAAACTAATGCTGCTCTAAATAGAGATGACCAGAAGCAAGAATTTGAATATTTAAAGCTATCCATTTTTTTTAAATGTAATTTATTTTAAAATATTGTGTAATTTTTTGAAATAAATAATATTTTGTTTCGTGGTGTCTGTGAGAAATGTGTGGGTAATAATTCTGTTTATTGTCACTTTTGTGTTTATTGGCTGCATAAGAAATGTATTAATGCTAAAGGGGGATTAAAACCAGTTTCCGAGTTTTAAGGGTAGAAGAACTTGTTTAGAAAAGATGTATGGAAGCCTTACATTGCTGAGATTAGACTTTAGGTGGTGTGGAAAATTTTTGCTACCTATGTGATAAAAGTAGTCAAGGATTTAGTACAGAAGGCAGTCCTACTGCAATAACGGGTAGATTGAAAGAAAGGAGTATGGCATGAAATGAGATAGAAAGAAAGGGCTGCCAATTTTCAAATGGTGAAGTATTTATAGACTTTTTATAAAGTGTTATACTTTATGGGAGTGATATTTTACCGTTAAAGGGAATTGATTCAAGAGATTATAAAAGGAGGATGCTAAAATGATAAGATGAGTGTTTAGGATTAATTTTTACAACTGTGTGCCTATTACCTTTCTAAAAGACAGTGTAAGAGTTTACAATTTAAGGGAACTTACACAATAGAAACCTGGTATGGTTTAAAAAAAGGACGAACGAGACTAATCAATTAGGCTAGTAAATTTACATATATTGAAGCAGGAAGAAATTTTTTAAAATGAGGACATTGAGTGAGATAACTAGAAAAGACTTTAAAGAGAACCGTAAAAATAGCATGGCAGTTAGCCTTAAATGTCTAGTCTAAACAAGAAAACAAATGAAAAGGAAACTTTTAAACTACATATAGTATTTACCTTGGCAATTAAACCAATCAAAAAGTTAGTTAATAATGAGCTTAGTTATCTCAATGATAATGACTTTGCCCTGTCTGCCGAAATGAATTAACACATAACTCATTATCTCGTGCTTTAGTGATATTTCCATGCTATTAGTAGTTTTTTGTAGGACCAGAAACTTATGAATAGACTGCCTAATAACCAGTTTATGTAGTATTAAAAATGGACTTATATTAGTACCAACACAGCATTCAGAAATACCATTTATTTTGTTAAATGGATACAAAATTATGGAGCTTTACCAGTGATTGGAAGTGGTTATGATTATAACCTGTGAGCCAGTTAAGAATATTTCGTTAGCTTAAATATGAACTTGCTTATCAGATTTTGCTTTTCCTTTTGTTCTATTTTAGACTGGAACTGGAAAAACTCTTGCATTTCTTCTACCAGCTTTTATCCACATTGATGAACAAAAAGTGTAAGAACTGTATGTTTATTTTGACTCATTGTGCTACTTTTAGATGTGATATTTGCATGTATCTTTGAGCTTATGTTCTTCATTTTCTTAAAATGTTTGATGAAATTAATCTAGCACATAAGACAACTTTGAATCTGCTATAACAATATTCAGTCATTAAAAAATAATTGAATGGCCAGTGTGGGATCATTGCTCATGGTGGTTTGCTTTTGAAAAAATCTATATTTATAATTATTATTGCTCACTAGAAACTTATGAAGCATATATTCAAACAAATCAAATCCTGTGCATAATTATGGCTTGGAGGCTTTAGCTATAAAATATTAAATGGGTGAGAGCTTATTCGAGGGGAAGTTTATATGTTGGTTTATACTTAATGAAGGTAATTCAGCATGGTTTGGGAATCTGTGCTAGAAATCATAAATTAGGAAAGCAGGTGTTTGTAAAATGCTTCAGATTTTATGTTAAAATCTTAATAGATCATTGAATACTTTAAAAAATTTAAGCTATGTATTGTGAAATCTACGGAGCAAAATATGATTTTGCTGCTTTTGGATTAAGGTAGTTGAAAAAAAATTTTGGACAGGTGTCAAAATAACAGATGCCTACTATACCGATTTTCAAATAAAATTTTCTGTTAAAAAAATCATTTCTCTCTGACCAGAACATATTATTAATTGTTAAAAATTATAAAAGTTCAATAATTTGTCACTAATAATTTTTATATAACACAAAAATTAATTTTAAAATCTTATTTTTCCACCTGTCAAAAATATTTTCTTCAGCTACGTTTAATCCAAAGCAGTAAAATGTTACTTCATTTTTGGAATACCTTATTATTTTCTTATTCAATTTTTTTACCTTTACATTTATGTAATCAATATTATGTTTATCTGTATATGGTATTTTCAAGCCAACAAAAATTTTATGTGCCCCTAGTGATTTTTTATTATTGCATTGCATAAGAAAATGGCTCTCAAAAAATGTGTTTGTGTGGTAAAAAATTTAGATAATCTGTTTATCACGTTTTACATCATAATCTAGCACATTTGGGCTACGTTCATCTTAGCGAATTCTGTTTCTACTGATTTTTCGTTATTTTATCTTGTTTAATAAATGATTTTCAATATTATGTTTCTCCTTAGGCCACGGCAAAAACGAGGAGGTCCATCATGCTTAATTTTATCTCCAACACGTGAGTTAGCACAGCAAATTGAGATGGAAGTTAAAAAGTTTCACTATCGTCATATTAGAAGGTACAGATTAATTGGAAAATCATATATATTTTTTTGGTTATATTTAGCTATAACCTTTTCATATGAGGCAAGCTGAAATACTCAAATACTCAAAAAAGCTCAAATAATAAGTTTTAAAAATATATCATTATGGGTCAATTATGAGTTGGCTTGTTTCACAGATCTATCTAAGAATCATTAAGTGACTCAATCTTTAGCATTTATTGTATTATGTTTGTATCATAGTACACCAGAACATCAAAATTCTGAATATGGCAGTAATTTCTTCACAAAGCAAGCAACATATCAGAAGCAAAATAAAGTCATACCCCCACTATATAAAAATATTACCATAAGCCTGTGACAATGTGAAAGACAACAGATCAATTCAGCAAAAACTCTAATATTAGGGGTCAGACGCATCCTTGTTTGTTTCAATTTTGTTTGTTAAATAATATGTATTTTTTAAAGTGTCTGTATTTATGGTGGAGGAGATAGAAGAGCTCAAATCAATCTTGTAAAGCAAGGAGTTGAGATAATTATTGGTGAATATATTTTTAGCTTTTTGATTTTATTTTTTCAATGAGAAATGAAATTTTCACTCTGGTCTGTAGTTTAAATACTGTTGTTGTGATTAAAAATGTTTATAAAAGTTTTTATAATGAAAAATGTCCCAGCCTTCCACTTTTTGTTATTGTGCTCAAAATTTCTCAAATATTTTGATTTTAGGTCTAAAAAAAAAGGTTTTAGAATTTTTTTGAAACCAGGTCTATTTTTTTCCTTTGGTTCTGCATAAAGTTAGATGATTTGATGACTTGGCAGAATATTTATACTACACAAATTGTGGGCCAATTCTGCTGAAGTTTTTTATGATGTTAAAAAGCGAAATTTTAGCTTCATACTGGCTGTTTAAAAATTTACTGCACTGGATCCTTGGCTAAAAAGAGGGTCAAGATTTCTTAAAAAAAGGAAAGATATGTTTTTAAATTAATGTTATTGTAGTATCCCTCTTTTGGTTGTTCCTCATTTAGCTGATAAGCTACTTGTCTTACTCGTTCACTTATTTAACAAAAAATAATTGCTTTCTGTATTTTTTTCAGGTACTCCTGGGAGATTGAATGATTTGCTCATGAATGGGTTTTTCTCTGTTAAAAGTGTTACATATTTGGTTAGTTTCTGATCAAATAAAGCAAATAATATATTGAGTTTACTTGTGTATCTAGAGTTAATATGGGGAAATATTGATATTGAAAACAGCAATTTAAGTAGATTATGTTAATAAATTAAGAAGTATTAATAATCAGGGAATTGGGCCAGAATAAGGCTTTATGTTGTTATTTATTTATAAATTTTTCTCATGGGCATTTAGAGGATGTAGTTCAACCTCAATTAAAAATCTGGTATTATTCGTTAGGGATGAAAAACTATTTATTACCAATTTTTATTTACTCAATATTAAGTTTTACTTTTAAATGTTTTTTCCCTAATAAATTCCCCAACTCCCTCGTCTATATTTCACAAAATATTTGGAACAAATTTTGTATTCTAAATTGTGCATGATGACAATACAGTACTTAATTAACTTGTTTTATAAATGTTGGTTTAATACTTTGGTTTAAGTTGCGATGCTGATATTTACAATTGGATCTCACTATTTACACGTAAAAAAAAAAAGTATTGGATAATCATTTTAGAGCATTGCTCTTTTTTTATCTAAATGATTATGATTTTCATTTGGTGGCTTGGTCATTTTTTTTAGGTCCTTGATGAAGCTGATCGAATGTTGGACATGGGGTTTGAACCAGAAATTAAGAAAATATTATTAGATATCCGTCCAGATAGACAAACAATAATGACAAGGTTTTATTTATTTTTTAATTTTCCAAGACTTTCATGAATTTGCTGAATATTAATTGTGAAAATCTCCTAATAACTTTCTTTTGGATAATTATTTAAATGAGTAATTAGTTGCTAAGGCTGTAGTTTTCCGAATTGTTCATTTAAGTTGTGATCATTCAATCAATTGGTACATACAATTGACTTCCATAGGAAAAATAGGCTTTAATTTTTCTGCAGTTTAAAATTTTAGGGTTAAAGAAATTTCCTTGAAGTGAGTTGGCTATAAAGTCCAAAACTCTAATTCTGAGGACTTGGATCATGTTTTAAATGCATTGATTACTTAAATGATTTTTTATTTTTGGTTTTTTATGTTCAAAAAGAGGTGTTCAGTTGTAATTGTTTCTATTAATCAATTATAATCATGAAATTCCATTGCCCGTTTAAATTCTTACATTTTTTTAGTGCCACCTGGCCCCCTGGAGTTCAGAGAATGGCAGATAAGTATTTAAATGATCCAATACGTGTGAATGTTGGTTCGTTGGATTTACAGGCTTGTCACAGTGTTTCACAAATGATTGAGCTAATCGAGAATTCGGACAAAGAAGAACGGGTATGTATTTCTTACTTCAACAATTTAGTGTCTTTCTGATATTTTGAAATTTGCACATCAAGAAAAATGAGTTTTATTTATGATCAATCAAATTTTAAATATTTAAGAAAAGTTAAGATATTAGTTTTACATGAGACAATTCATTCTATGCTTTAACTTATTGGATGTAATTGTCTCGTTTCGTTTTTGACACAAATTATTTTTTTACTTAAAGTTCAAAGATTTAGATTTAAGGTAGTTGTCAAATATTCCTTGCAATACTCTACCAACATACATGATTGTTTCCTACATAAGTTAACTCCTAAGTATAAAAGTTAATTTTTTAATTTTAAAGTTCTTCCTTAGACCGTCACGAAGAAAGTTTTTTTTGTTCTTGATGCCAAGCAACTTTTTCCTTTTTAAAAGTAACTAACTGTTTACACTGATTATTGAAAAATCCACAATAAAATAGAAAATTCCTTAAGAATAACCCTGTATCATCAGGATATAATATATGTGTCAATGATATCGTGAATTGGTTGCAACCAATAAAAAAAAATTCATCCTTAAGAAGCACTACATATAACCGTGCCGTATTCGGAAGAATATCAAATAAGACAACTTGGTATCCATTAAAGAGGTAATTATTTACCATTATCAGTAGCAACTGATTTTTGAATTGACAAGTGATTTGTACTCGTCCTTTAATAATAATGTTTTGTCACCCTTTTTCAAATAATTGGAGCATGATCAACCTCCAGCGGTCCGACGACTTCACCCATGTTAGTTTTTTCATAACACTTTTTCTCAGTAACTATTCAGTAGTTTTTTTTCTAAATTTTTTGCAAAAACTATCAGGGCAGAAAAGTAACAGTTGCAAATTTTTTTAAAATCTTTCGGTATTGAACCAGAATATTCCCAGATATAGCCATCTTAAACTTAAAATGAGTGTTTTTGAAATATTCTCGAAATACGTTAATTAATTTTTTTTTGAAAATAAAGGACAATTTAGGAGTAAAATTTTTCAGTACTAAACATAAATATGAGTTTTCCAATGAAAATTATGTTTTTTAAATTTTCTCTAAAACCGGTCATTAAGCTAGAGCGCTATGGAGGACTTCTTTTGATCTATATGAAAACGTTAATATGAGAATCTACCTACCTTAATGCTATCAGTATAATGTCATATTTCTTTGCTTTAATGAAGATTTTAGTCCTTGGCAAATGGGCAAAATTAATTTAATTAAAATAATTTTGATTGTGGTGTATTATATTTGGTTTTAGTGATGGTATCAGAAATTAAGTCGTCTCGTCGTCTGTCTAATATGATATAATACCAAGGGTTGACTGAGAAAACCTTTCAAAGTCTTTTAAGAAATATCTTGCAAACTTTGTTTTACTTTGGTCACAAAGTGTTACTTCAAATATTTTAAATTTCATTTCTACAATACTATGTTCCAGGCCCAAGGTTATAATTGTCTGGGTTGTATACATAAATATTGAATTTTTTTTTTCAAATTTGAAGGTGTTAGACTTCATTGAAGCGATGGAACCAGACGACAAGCTGCTTATATTTGTCGGAAGAAAGGTAACTGCGGATGAGATCTCGTCAAATTTTGCGATGCGTGATATGCGTGTAGGTATTCAATGCATACATGGGGGCAGGGATCAATCTGATCGCGAACAAGCATTAGAAGATATGAAAACTGGCGTAGCACGTGTTTTGATTGCTACTGATGTTGCATCAAGAGGTCTTGATATAAAAGACTTAACGTAAGTATTAACTTCTAGACAAAAAAGTCAGTAACTTTTACGCCATGTGTCATGACAGATTTTTTAAGTTTCATATTTTTTATTATCCATCAAATTTAAACTGCATGAATTTCTAAACTAATTTCCAAAGCTTACATAAGATTTTAGGTTAATAATTTTTTGTATTGTTTAGGTCAACTTAAGATCCACATTTCCTCCTCAGGATTTTTTAGGATATTACCCTGTTTTTAATTTATCTAATTTGGCAGAATAGATTTTTAATGAATATTCATGACGCTTTTGTTTAAAATAGAAAAGTTATGCCCGAAAAAGCTTAGAGAATAAACACCTTGATGTTCAAATTTGTGCGGTAAATTGGATGAACCATTCATTTGAGGTGACGTTTTCAATTTTCAAAATTGTTTAAATTTTGTGGTTTTCGTTTGCGCTGTATCTATATTTTTATCTTGGAGTATTCGTTTAATAGTATCGAGTTTAATAGTATTAGTATTTTAGTATGAGCGTTTATTTGCGCATCGATCGTTTAATGGTTCAGCTAAAAAATTTTATCTGCGGTGGTAAATTTTACAAAATTTCACAATTATTAGCAAATATTCTTTAATGTTTGTAGCCACGTTTTAAATTACGATTTTCCGCGTGATATCGAGGATTATGTACATCGAATCGGCCGAACAGGTCGCGCAGGTCGTTCTGGTTGCGCTCTTACCTTCGTGACTCGCGAAGATTGGAGGCACGTAGGTAAGCTGATACCAATTATGGAAGAAGCTGGACAAGAAGTTCCCATGGAAGTTTACGAAATGGCCGAAAGGTTTAAACAAATGCGTGAAAGAAGAGACGAAGAGCGGAACGCTTACGGTATAATTTTTTATTAGGTATTGAAGAGGTAATAATACCGAATTTTTTTAAAATATGTGAGTTGATTAAAATCTTATGTACCTTACTGGTTAATATATAAACTAGAATTTTGATTTCTGATTAGGAAAAAAAATTAAAAAGAAAAAACTGTTTTATTAATAACTAATTTTGATCACTTATAATGGAAGGTGATATTCTGTCATTATTATGGGGCAATGGTTTTAGTGGTATGGGGTAGAAATTTTAGTTCTTCTGCATGAAATGTGTAAATTAAGGCCATACTTATAATTTAATAACAGATGTAGACAATACCATTTTTAACATTTAATAAATTTCGCAAATGATTCCCGGTCATGACACCAGAGTAGTCCAAAGTTTCTAAAAATTTGTTGTCATTCACGCGATTCTATAAAATAATTTAACGTTATTAGTTGAAATTAGTAGTTTTTGATACGCTACAAGTATAAAGTCACAAAAAAATCTATTCACCTTTTTTAAATAACCCAAAAAAATGCCGTCTTTGGTAACTTTAAGGAGAAATGTGCCTAGTCTGTTTCCAATTGTGAAAATAAATTTATTTTTAAAAATATTGGTATTCGTTCTAGAGATTATATTGGTTTTCGTAGGCTCAAAATCGATTGTTTTCATAATTAAATTAGTTTATTCGTTAAATAATTGATGAGGCAAGTTGTGCGGACTGTCGAGGAGGATTAATTTTTCGAGTGTGTTCGCGGACTGACGGGGAATATTCATAGTGCGGGTTTCCAGATATCGGGCAAAGTGTAAGAAATTCGGTTGATATGGTTTGGTTCTTTTAT